>DWIA01000324.1:0-11472 GCA_018248195.1 Archon apollinus
CAATAATCTATACAGTGGTACTTTATTTAGCATAATCATTATTTTTAGTAGTATAAATTTAAATCTTTTTTGAAATCAATGAAGAAAGTAGAATTTTGCCTGTTTGTTTATCTATATACTGGTATTTTATCGAGTTACGATTGACAGACCCATCATAATATCTCCGATACTATTCGATCTGGTGACTTGAAATTTGGCTCACATTCTCCTTTACGACGTAGACGACCATTAAGAACGGATTTTCGAACATTTACTTCTAAATGGGTGAGCCGGCTGGTTTGTTTACACCCAGCGAAGATTACGTTATATCTAATATAATTACTAATAGTGCCTTCACGTAGTAGAGAGATGATTGATCTCATTAAAATCGCACCGGGTGTGTCCTGAAAACGTTTCACACATCGATACTACTGCCAGCCACTACCTTATTTATTCCTTTAGTATCTTATATTACCTTTAGATTCTGTTACACTGTTATCGTATTATATCAAGGCAGTATCATTCATCATTGGAAGCTCATAATACAAGAAGTATTTGCACCAATCATTGCACAAACTAAGCGCTATCGAATAAAATCCTTCCCTCGACTTGAGGTGTAATTAACTGACGTTAATATTTTTTTTTTTGTTACAGCGAAAATATTTCACTATTACAGTGTTTATATTTCACTATTACATCGTTAATATTTCACTATTATTGTCTAGAAACTCAAAACTTGAAAGAAGTAATTTTAGATTTAAATATCTGGTGTTGAAGCTAGAAGTTATTTAGTTGATTAATCTGATGAGTTCACAGTAAAATGTTGTTATCATTAATCATATTTTTCTTTAACAGCTAGTAAATGCTACGCTACCGGACATAGGCTTCTCACAAGTTGAAAGTATTTTCCGTAATCGCCACACTGGACAGGCGAATTGGCGATCCCAGTATCAGACACTTCGCACCTTCGACGCTGTTGCCCATCACCGGTCTAGATAACTTTTTTATATTCATAATTATCATTCATAATAAATTTCAACTATTATAAAATTTATTGTTGCTAGTGGTACGAACATTTCTTACTAAAATAGAAATAGATTGGGATCACTCATTTATATTTTTCTTAATCAAATAAGGAATTAGCAGGAACAACGATTTATAACTGGAAACTTTGAACTTAAAACGTTGTCACAGCTTATTATAAATCTCATGGCAACGCATTTGAAACTGAGTTTTGTACACAGAGATATCACACACTCATAGCGTACTCCACAACTTTTCTATGTTACACCAAATTACAGATTAAATAAAGATGATTTATGTGGTATGGACGACAGATGAACAGATACTCTTTCCGATGACAAGTTCTTGCTGTAGCACATAGCTACTAAGTCAATCCGCCATCAAGAATCAAGATATAATATTTTGTCACCTTAAGAAGTTTGGTGAAAAGCTATGAAAAGCCTCATTGCAAGTAATAGGATTTCCGATTTTCAGGATTTATTGTTACATCAAACGAAGTGCAACAGAATTGTTCCAGGTCTTATGTGTTGATTATGACTTCAAATGGTATTTTATAGTAATTCGGATCAAAGTAATAATAAGTTGTATATAAATCAAAAATCTGTAAAACAACATAATATTTATTATATCGTCTACATTTTTAACATTAAATTTACTCTGGTTTTTTATTATCTTGTGCTTTTGGCACTTCGCATTTGGATGACATTTCGAAGGAGACATATTGTTCTCCTTCGGCGATAGTTTCCATTTTGGGTACTTTGTCTAAAAGGGATGGATTCTTTTTGGTAGTTATCTCCAAATCTTCCCGTATTATTGAAGAGTTTTGATTTTGGAGATAGGAAATTACAATCGATGTATTATCATCATACGTGTCGTCTGATTGAATTTCGTCTTGCGGTTCAGCGTCTCTATGAGTTCCATATATGCAATTTCTTTGTATTTCATTAGTTGATGTAAGATTTCTATTACTATTTTTTTGCAAAACTGTTGTCCTTCCAATTTTGTTTTCAGTGCAAAGACTTTTCTGACTAGAGGTTATAGATTGAGAGTCCACGGCAGTGAACGCAGTGTCTTTGTCAGTTATATTTAACTTGAAATTCTTATTAGTCTCGTATTGCAAATGGATGTCGTCTTCACTGCAAAGAACATATGACTTAAGAGCTTCAAAGATATTTTTGTGGGCAATTCTTAGTAACAAATTTGTAACCACGTGACGTACTGTTTATCAAATGGTCTGTGTTGAGCGATTGACCTGCGTAAGGGAGCAAGTTCTTTTGTTAACATTATATTTACTACAGACTGCCACTCGGTTTTGACGTTCTGAACGTATACTTCTTTGGCTTTTCATCAGATCAACAATATGATCCGGTAAAATTCGATCAGAAAAAAATAAAAATAACGCTGACTGACATAAATCTTTGCCTAAACGAAATATGAACATTTTAAAGTAATTAAGAAACCAAAGAAAGGATTCGTACTTTGCTCGTGTCGAAACCAATACATCTTCTGCGTTTTGGGGTGTAGCACTTAATACGTTTTGTTCTAAATCTTCTAAATGACTGTCGTTTGGTTTATTCGCACTTTGACTGTCTTCATCCATACTATCTAAGAAGTTATATATCTTAAATTAGACTAAAAATGTATCATAACATTCCTTATGATTAATGGCGAGTAAAAGTGACATTGACATTTTTCTTATTTTTTTACTGCTTAAAAAGGTTAATTTTAAAAGACGAAAAATAATAAAAACCATCTTGCTATGATTGACCTTAGTCCGATCCGATCATATACATTGTTCGATAAATAAGGCAAAGCAAAATATATTTCCACTTCGTTCAGTTATCAGGGATCAGACCAGGGCTATTTTTTTATGGAACAAAGTGACGAGACGAGCAAAATATACACCTGAAGGTAAGTTCAACGTCTGCCCATTAAAAATGCTGTGTCATCCAGAACATATCTGAGTGGCACCACACTGCACCCGTCACCTTGAGACATCAGCTGTTAGGTCTCATATGCCCAGTAATTATGCTTGTAGCACAGTACCCTTGAAACCGGAACACAGTAATGCTGCACTGCGTATGAATCTTACCATACCATACTAAAAAACTTATTGGTAATTTTGTTTGTGGGACTAAATGTCTTCATATCTTTCTTCAAAAAGCGTAATTTTTTTTTCGAATGTAATGATAATCTTAATATCGAAATACTCTAAGGTGAGCTGTTACTGTTTCTGAGATTGGTGTCGGATATATTAGTGAGTGTGTTGTAATTCTGCAAAAGAAACCCACATGAAGTACTAACCACTTGGACCCTGGCATTCTACTTTTATATTGTGTCTAATTTGACATAATTTCTTCTCGTCTAACGTTTTTCCAAAATTCTTAGAAAGTGAAGATCACTTTAGTATTTTATACTCCTTAGTTCTATGTACAGCGCAGAGAAAACTGCGATGAGTCGCACTAGAAATCAGATCACTTCCTCAAAGTGATTATGTGAAATATCTCAGTACGCACTTTGAAAACAGGATGACATAGAAAAATAGACGAAAATGTCTGGATACGAAGAAAATAATTTGACTTAAGTTTTATTTGTACATGCAACGGACTTAAAATGCATACCTATAAGTTTTAGACCCACGGACACTTGAATAAACTTACAGTAAAAGAGGAAGCAGATGTTGCTAAACATCGGGACTTGCAAATTATCGGAATCAATTTTCTACGCAGTTTATTATCTCTAATAGCATGTTATTTTTCAACGTACCCTTTGTGTCATTTAAAAAAAAAAGAAACAATTGAAAAATAATGTAAAATTAAAACTGCTTTTTTAATATAACGCTAATTTAATACACCAATTTTATGCAATTTACACATAAATTCTAAATCTCGTAGTTTAAATGTGAAGTTTGACTTCACTATATGTAATGAACTTAAAAAATACAGCTACTTTGTTAAAATGTTAGTCTCAATTGATCAGAACGAAGATATGTGTAATAAACCGAGGTAGGAAGAATTAGAACTATTTTTATTACTTAACTTTTATACTGTTATATAATATTAGGCCATTCCGTAACAAAAATCGAAAATAAGTTAAAAAAAATGGTAATGAATAATTCTATATAATACCTTATAACTAATTTGGTAGATTATTATAAACTACAGACTGAATTAAATGCGCGACGAAATCCCTCCCCATGTCAATGCCTTTGAATTACCCATCCGATAGGAAATACTCATTGTTCTTTTATCCTTTTATCAGATAACACCAAGCTTCCTTATAGATAATTTCTATTTGTTAAATGTATCAAACGATTTCTTAGGAATGGGTAGCATACTTTCAAAACATGTTTAAAGAATCAGTCGTCGATACACGGGGATATCTTGCTCCTGTACTCGTGGTGCGGAACGAAGCAGTTCAGCAAGTGTGTAAAGGTCATCGCGTGGTCGATAATTGTTCTGATGCATTACATTGTCCGAACGTTTCCTTGCTACCATGAATCGCTTCATTTTGTTTGCATATTGCCTCTTACGGCGGGCCTCTTCATACCTCTGAGCCAGTTCGTTCGGATCGACTTGGTACATGTCAGGTAAGCCATGAGCTAATGCCATACGATTCTGTTCAGAAAAATAAGAATGACGAGGGAAATCCCTTTCATGGGGACCAAGTACTACCGGTTCATTGTACCACACGTCGCCATTTTCGTCAACTTCGGGCTGATCCTCCTCCAGTGAGTTCATTCGGCCGTACCATCCATTACGGTCAGCTGCCCATTGGTTGGCGTTCCATTCCTGTTTCCTGCGTTCCTGGGCTTCCCATAAATTTAATAGTGCTCGTACATCAGCAGCGCTTAGTCCAGAGTCCCGCTTGCGGCGTTCAGACACAGGCCTGTAATTAAGTTAATGTAGAAAAAAAATATGAAATATATCATGAGAAGTATAACTGAATCCTTGGTAACGAATATATCTTTAAAGTTACCTGAAGTTCTTCTTATTTCCACCTGAATTTTTAGTGGCCGTTTTCGCTGACGCTGCTGCCCCTCCTACTTTAGTTCCACTACCGCGTTTGAGACGATGCACATCCTGGTCTTGAGATATTGATTCTACCGGTGAAAGGGCATCCTCGGGTCTGCAGAAAATTAAAATGTTTAAGCAAACAGTTCAATAAAAGGTAATGATATCAATCACAAATCTTCTCACTTCAGATTTTTTTTGCCCGAGCCAGATTTTGTGGCGACTTTAGTTGCCGCGCCAGCACCTCCGACCTTGGTGCCGCTTCCTCGCTTACGGCGCCGGGAATCGTATCCAGAAGATAAACCTTCCATTGCTGGTGGTTCACCGTACAGTTCTGGTCTCATGATAAGATTGTCAAGCTCACCAGTCGACTGTGGGGTATCAAAACGCTGTTCCACGTTTTGTTCGTAAATATCTGAATTTCCTGAAATTGTGCATTAGAAAAGAAAATAAAAAAAATATGATGAAGAAAGAGTCAAAAGATAAATGCTTCTTAAATGCTGGAAATATTAATTTAGATCGTAGTCGTTACAATCTATTGCGTGTAAATTTTGGGAATGTAATTTTTACTCACATCAATTAGATAGTTGTTTTATTAGTGTTCTTTACGGTAATTTTAGTTGGTAGTGCGTTAATTATGATCGATGAGCAATTATAACTACTTGTGAAATTGTGCTTGAGTAATTAAATTAGTAACACTAATGTTTGTAAAATAAAAGGGATAGTAAAGTATATTCATGATCAAGCAATATTATAAGTCGTTGGTCTTTGTTGAATCTCGAGTCTTCATTGAATAAAATATAAGGCAAAATTTAAGACAACTACGAGTATTTAACAGAGTTTTACCAGAGCTTTAAAGATAGCGTAGCTAGTGATATAATGATTTCTTATATTTACGCGAATATTTATTAAATCAAAATATGTTAAATTAAAAAATTCGAACTTCGAAGGATCTGCACCATGACCGAACAAAAAATTGTAGTAACCATTGCAACGCATGCCAGGCATTAGCTAGATTAAAATATGATAGATATAGAATAATTATGCGGACAGATCTGCGCGTAACTGCTAGCCAAGGTACCCACGGTGACCTGAGGTATAGGCCATCGCTGTTACTGCATGGATAATGGCGAAATTATGTGCAAAACGTTTCCTGTTGGGCCATAAAGCGCAGCGCTGCCATATATTGCCTTATAAGGTCGGTTTGTTTAGAGGCTTCCTTTTCCGCGAGGCGAATATGTTAGAAGAGTATGATACGGGAAGTGTTGAAAATATGGAGTTATGTTGGAAGGTTATTTAGGCAATTGAATTGTGGAATTCTTGCCAGTCCCCGCTGATAAGGTGATCTTTTGGATTTTAGTTCTTCAAAAATATTTGCACAGATTCAAGCTGATTTTCAGATTTTAAAGTAATGTTTTTTTTTACTGCGGTAACATTTACAGCACCCGTTAATTATCTTAAGTTACATAGGGCAAGTTTAAATTGAAAGATAATTGCCCTTCCTATTTTCACAAAAACATTTATATATTGTAAAGTTTCTTCTCTTCTCTTCACATATCTTAGACTTAAGTAGAACAGAACAGACAGATTAATATACTTCGGGTTTAATCAGCCCCTTTCATCATTCATACATTCTTTATATCCCTCTCAGAAATGAAAGAAGGCATATGATCAGCATTTAGAGGCATGAAACTTTACTTATTTTACTTTTATTTATAGTGACATCTACTGGGTACTGCCAGAAACATAACGCCGCGCCTAACCCCATAACATCCCGCGGGTGTCGCAAAAGTCGACTAAGGGAAATACTAGGAAAATCGAATAGCCACCGATCGATGGCGGAATAACCATCTCTATTATGCGAGACCTAAATTATCCGGACCGGTGACGGGCAACAGCGACTAAAGTGCGAAGTGTCAAGTACTGCGATCGACAATCCGCCTGAAAAGCGTGGCGATTACGGCAAATCCTCCCAGCTTGGGAGAGACCTATGTTCAGTAGTGGACTTTTACAGGTATATTAGAAGAATAAGACATCTACTGGGTACTGCCAGAAACATAGCGCAGTGTAAATATGCCACAACGAGACACAAAGACGTCACAAATAGTTATATCGAATACGTTGAAGAAGGTTTCAATGCAGTGTCAAAGACAGAAAGATATTTATAAAACACACTGAAATCAATAGTGATTGTGTTTCCCATGATTGAAATCGGTTTAGATTTGAATCCAGAACCCCTAGTAGTAGGTAGGTATGCTGTCTACATAGCCACACATATAAGTTAGTAAAGACTGAAAGTTACTGTTCGCCTATTCATTTCTTTTATTGCGGTCAAAATTGGAGTTTTCATAAAGTTAGTAGGCACAAAATCTATTATTAGCCGTTTAATTATCAGTGTCTCGCTCTCAAACGCCCGTCATTTTTAGTCCCACAGATGGCTCGGTCCGGACCGCATTCTTCTACGTAAAAGGTCCTGACCAAAACAAGACGCGGTCGCGTCTACTATTCGATTTCGTAATGTGGCATTCATTGACTGATGTTTCTTCTTTGAACTATGTAAGCTCGGAAATTGATGAAGAAAATTTCGGTGCCGTTCGAAAAAAAAGATGGAAATTTTTGTTAATGGCAATAATAACTTGAGAATGAAGACAGTGTAAGGTTTTGTTTAAACCATACCACACTGAGATATCGTGAGAGCGTTTTACGAACATAAATTTCACACACACAACACAACCGTACTCGAAAACAAACAATATTGTTTTTATGCAGAAATATTGGCTATGACTGGGTCTTGAACCCAGGGCCCACAAGGTAGAAGTCAGGTACGCTTACCACCTGGCCACCCGATCGTTTAACTTTTTAGTCTTACTAGAAAAAGAGCTCTCGATTATTCTTTTAAGCGAATTTTCTTTAAATTCAGTAAACTACTCAGTGCTCTTGAGCAGGACGTTTAGATTTCATAGTACCTTAGCCACTGACCTGGTCTGCAATTTAGTGCTTATATTCATTGATGGATAGCATGGTAAATAATCTCTATACCCAAGAAATAACAAATACTTTGGCGACGTTCCTACAAAAACACTGTCAAAATAATGGAAGTTTGAACTTCCATTATTTTGTGTGGACACTTTTTCAGTTACAAGGATTTTATACTGGAACATACATTAAAAAAAATATTGAACAATTTAACTGAACGATTTTAGTTATACATTTTATGCATATAAAATTTTACTCTTGAAAAATGATAATATCTACGTTCTTGTTTTCTGTTCTGAGAGACAAACATTAAATTCTTTTTTTTTATACTCTACAGATAAAATCTTAAAATAATTTTCTCCATTAAAATAAGATGTTTTTGCTCCATAATGATTGTACAATCCCATGAATATAACATTGTTCATACATTACCCACTTTTAAACGGATAAAATAAAATAACCTGAAACTAATTCGCTGCGTGCGAGGATAAAGAGCCAAGATGGGAGAAAAAACGACTCCTCGATAGGAACAATAGGCCTTCAAAGTGCACTTTTCAATACCATAAAATTTAATACCATTTCTCCCCCTTTTACCAACGTAATAAGGACGAAATTTGCCAGCAGGTTCTAAATATTGCTACAATGGACCGGCTGAGGACCACGTGAGAGTATTTCAAAACAGTCGCATACCGACTGACTCAGAATGCATCGAAAGAACAATATGGTGGGTCCAAATATAGTCACTTCGAAAATGCTTCGCGGCAATACTCGTGAAAAATATTTGTTCTAAGAATAGCACACGCACTCGAATTCTGCTGAGCCTTTGAAGTATTTTTAGTGGACTGCAGCTGCATGTTTTCACCTGTGATAAGGAATGCTATGGTGTTCTTGTTATTGTATAAAGAGCCAATACCTGTTGACTGTTATATTGTTCAATAGTTTATTAAAAATGTATTATAAGGGGAAAAAGTAATCTGCTATGATCTGCATACAAAATATAAAATGGTGTAAATTAATTATTTTTTGAAGACCACCGGCGGGGCTCTATAAAAACTAGTTGAGACATTAATTTTACTTCTTTTTTTTTATAATGGTATTCCACAAAGTAAAGCCTGATTCTATTAACTATCGAAAGTGTATTTATTTAAAAAACCTAAATAGTTTTTGTAGGTAAAGATATAAAAAAAACATTGATTGTCTTTGTTTTTTGTACCTAAACTAACCCATGTAGAATTGCTACCACAACATATAAAACTAAGTTATGTTTCTAAAATAAAGTCAAAAGAACAACCTAAGAACAACCCTACTAAGACAATTTAAAAATAATAAATAATAATGTAGTTTAAAGGTAGTTGCAACCTTTCTGTATATAAACTGTATTTACGAAAAAACAGCACTTCTTCGTAAAGAAATCTGAAATACAATTGCTATACTGATATTAAAATACAAAAATCTAATAGCTATTCTGCCAATTTCCAAGTGCGATGTCAATAATTAATACCTAATTATCTTTTAAATTATGTAAAAAATATTTTTAAATTTTATTTTATTCCAATTATGTATAATTGAAACTTTGAAACTTGCCGCAATCAAACCTTAAAATTGAATCAGTATTTTGGCTTTTGTAATAATACGTAGGTATTATAGACATTAATTTGCAATTATTTCGAATGTCTCTTGCCACAAAAGATGTCCGTCGTAAAGCACACAATGAGGGCCATTCAGCTCAAATTTGACGCCGAACAACCAGCTGCCATATTGGAATAATATTTTGTAATATGTAAATTTACTTGCAAATATTTTAGACTAGCAATATATTACGTATGCCAAAAAGTAGAGTTTGCATTGTGATATTAAAAAAAAATCTGTGATTTGAATATTTTCTTTTCTTTATCTTTTACAGCCATTTTTGATTTATATATAACTAACTGTTTTCCCTGCTTCTTGTTATCATTTTTTTAACCCTAATTTTTTTTCTGAAATAAAAGAAGCCTAAGCTACCCGCTATAACTAAGCTAACTATCGTCCGTCAAAATCGGTTCAGCCGTTTCGGTGATTAGCCGGAATAAATAGACAGACAAAAATCTAAAAAATATTTTTTTTTCTTATAAGTACCGTATATACATTCATATGCATTTAGTGAAAAGCTGTTATTTTGACATTACAAACAGACACTTCATTTCTATTTATTTGTATGTATAGATTTGACACTTTTTATTATACTGTCTTACTTAAACACTTTTTTGCTGGAAAAATATAAATCCCTTTCCCAACTACGAGGAACTACAGATAATACGCCTAAATAAATTAGTCAGTTCTTTTTCTGCTTCTTCACGTTTTTAATAGACCACACTGGATTTACAGAGCATCTCAAGTTGGGCGGTTTATCCGTGACAGACTCACAGGGCTATCACAGTAGCCCATACTCCGCAACTAAGACGATTCTGCCCATCGCTAATCGGTTTCCCTCATATAAGATATAACATAGCTGAAGGTCGTAAGCTATATGCGTTCTTTTTGCAGAAATCTACAGTCAGTGACAGCTGGTGAGAAGATATACAATATATGTTTATTTATAGTGACTCATAACTTAATAACCCTTAATGGCTTACCCTCGCACCTCTCTTGACGCTGCAGCATAATTATGACATTTACAATCTGTAGCGAATCCAAGGGTAGTGGTGGAAAACCTCGGTTGAAGTCTTAAAAAGGTTTACCTTGGGATGACCTTTACTGCATTTATTAATGTATAATTATTTTGTGCTTGGGCGTTTACGTGACTTCGTTCACGACTAAATTGTGACGTCCTTCACTACTATATTCATATCTTTTTGTGGTTTCAGCTTTTTGTTTAGTCACATACATTTCAGTTTACTTGATTTACTAGTTATTCCAATATTGTGACGACGACCAAGGCGATCTAGTGGTTAGAGTACCGAACTCCTATGCCGCTGGTTCTAGGTCAAATTCCAGCCTAAGCTAACATATGTGCAAAAACACAAATTGTTGGTTTTCGGGTCTGGTTGTATTGTAAATATCTCTGGGTACCTTCGATCTTACTGCATGAGCGTACCATACGGCACGGGTAGTTTCTAACGAGCAAGTGCCTATGTGTTTGCTTGTATACTTGTGGCACTATAATATTTCCTGCGCAGTTGATAGCCTCCAGTACTCAGAAGTCGTCATAATGATGAAGGCGGTAGATGCGCCCGAGTTTGTAATTTTATTAAGTGGGTTTTAAGGATATGTTTATTTATTTTTTATTTCAGTAAGTATGAGAAACGCACACATTCAGAACGGTAAATGGTTAATGAGACTTATACATTCCCAGACCTAGACCTTCTGTGTCGGTAATTTGGTTTCGAGTTAATATACCACCATTTCAATAATTAACAGTAATAAATTGCCCGCTTTTCCGTTTTTCCGTCCGATTAAAACGTGAGTATCGTCAAGAGAAGAGTGAATAGGCTCTTACTAAGCT
>DWIA01000325.1:0-11456 GCA_018248195.1 Archon apollinus
ATATCATATATTAATTAAACAATACCATAAGATAACGATAAGTTTCCAGAATTTGTATTTTATGTACTAAATCGAAGCTGCTTTGAAAAAGATTATTTATGGTATTATTAATTAAAATATAGCTAAAACTCCAGTAACAGATATAATTAAAACATAACAAACCCCTGTTATTCTCGGGTGAATAAACTTTGTAATTTACTTTGAATTCCTGAATTATTCAGTCGCTTAATATTACTTTGTTAATAAATCTAAATAACAAAGTAATATTTCTACGAATTTCCTTCTTTCAATTAATTTGCTTTTTTTTTTGAGTTTATGGTTCGGCAGATTCCTAACATGTTTACACAACTAACACATGTTAACATAACTAATCTAAAGTGGATTACATATCGCTTTAGAGTACACTGCAAATATATAACTGAAATTAGCTATTCAAAAAAGCTTTCTTTTTAAACCTTTCACTTTTGTTTTAACCGTTGCCAAACTTTATGATTTCTTCTTCTGTGTTGGCATGTACAAACAGCCAGATCAGGAACAAACATCTGTAGATCACACAAACATTTGTCCCGTCCGAGAATCGAACCCGCGGCCCTTAGCGTTGAAGCCAATTGCTTCGCCATGTTTAAGGCGTGTAGGTTGTTATATCTAATTCTTTGACGACTGGTCAAATTCGGAACCCTTAGTAGGCATATGACGGTCGTAACTTGGCGATGATGTAAAAGGAACCATAAAAACTGCGACGTTATTTTTATGTCTATTGCGCGGTTAATTTTCCTGCTGGCTGTCGCCCAATGACCCATATGAAGTGGAGACAGTGTTTGTTCCATATTGATTTTCCCGGCCCACGTGTAATATTTTTTTTTTACGGACGAAGTTATAGAGAACTCTCGGCAGTCAAGTTAAAAGACTTTAAGGCAATAAAGCAGATATTTTTTTGCCGTTTGTACTTCAGACTTGCTTTTGTTAAATTTTAACATCGTAGTTAGTTGTTTATTGCGATGAAATCCTCGGAAGTATGGCGAATGTTCCTTTTTGGATCAAATTATTAGTAATTTGTATATTAATTCATGGTAAAAACTTTTTAGCTTAATTAAACACACTATTAACATTTATATTGGCAACTTATTTTATTTGTCTTAACGATATTACCTAAAGTATTAAAAGGTAGACCCATTCAGCTATAGTAATAGTAGTTCATTTATTTTCTCTAGGATTCGCTTTCCATTTAACTATAAAGGTTGTATTCCTCTAAAACTTTTGTGTACAGTCCTTTTATAGACTTAAAAATATATACACTTCGTTTCCTGCATACAACATCGTTCCGCGGATCGTGTGGAGATGTCATTAAAGTCGCCTTCTCATATCTTAATAGCGAGCGTATGTTCGCGTCTGAGAGTGCCATTATGTCGTTCATTTTGCCATATGCCCCTTAAATCTTCAATGTGCAGATGGCTTTCGGTTTGAGAGGTCTGACGAGACTTCAATGGAGACAGACGATGTTGAAATTGGTAGATTACATTTGAACGTAATGATGCGCGCTCCGCGTGGTCTTGTTGAACACCGTCATTAATATTGTAACCCCTTTGATACTATGGATTTTGTATTTAAAGTTTAGAAGAAGCATTTTATTATGTTCTTAAGTCGTTACCTATCCACTGTGTCTCATTATTGCCGTAAAAGTTAGCAAAGGGTAAGTAAAACGTCTGAGTTCAAATAATTTAATATGTCCGTGTAATTAGTCAGTACAAGTGTAATTCTTATCTTTAACTACCTGTTCCCGCCCGCTTCAATCGGCGAAAATTAACTGAGACACAGACAATTTCATAGGTTCTAATTTGTTTGCGCGGAACCCTAAAGTTTTTTCCTCCTTATGACGTTAGCTATCTGTCAGGAACAGACAGACAGACAAAAATTTTAGTAATAGTTATTTTCATATAAGTACCGTATATAGTTGTATATGCATTTACTAAAAAGCTGTTATTTTGTTATTACAAACAGACACTTCATATTTTTTATTCCTATATATATATAAATATTCTTAATTTTAATTTATGTTACAGATGTCGACCACAGGAATTTAATATCTCTAACACACCAGCTAACGAGTCAAAGGCCTCCCAGTGCCGCAAAAGGGGACCAAGTAAGTAACTCATTCATTTTTTTAAATAATGCAAAAATCATAATCACACTTAATACTCATAAAAAAATTACAAATGTCTGTTTGTGAATTTTTGCGTGAAATACACTTCAGGTAAATAGTTTTTTTTTATGGAAGAAAGTAAAGACACAAACAAATCATTCAACTAATGGTATGTGCATCGTCTGCCCATAAAAAAAGCTGTGTCAACAAAAACTGTATGACACCACACTGTGCTTGTATCAGTTCTTAGGTCTCATATGCCGAGTAATTACACTAGCTCTCAGTACTACTGCTTCAGCAGGATCGATGGCACCTACCTCGACGAATTCCTGCATAAGAGTCCTATCACCCGTGATACTTTTGAGTATCTGTTTAAAAAGTAGAGTGTCCGCATGTTCATGTCCCGCTGCTGAGCACAGGCCACCTCTCATTTCTGAGAGGGGTTTGGAGCCAGGAAGGGTCCACGACGCTGCTCCAATGCGGGTTGGCGGACTTCACATATCCTCGAAATATATTTTATTTCTCAGACATGCAGGTTACTTTACGATGATTTCCTTCACCGTCGAGCACGTGGTAAATCAGCACTTAAAATTAAAAATAAACAATTTTAGTGGTGCCGGCCAGCCGTGGTTGCAGGGGCTAGGCGCTCGCTTTAAATTTCAGAGTAAGCGAGTGACTTGGGGGGTTCGATTCCCGGTGCCAGCACCACTAAAATGGCAGTTTTAAGTGCAGTAAAGAGAGGTACTTCAAATAACATTTATGAAAAAAAACACATCTTTCTTCTTCAACAGTCTGTGAAAGTCCACTGCTGGACGTGGGACTCTTCTTAGTCGGGTAGCTTTGCTGTGATCGTCACACTTGGCAGGCGGATTGGCGATCTCAGTATCAAACACTACGCACTTTAGACTGCTGCACGTCACTGGTCAGGAAAATTTAGGTCTGGCATAATAGAGATGGTTATTCTGTCATCAATCAGCGGCCATGAGATTCTTCTGGCTTCTAGTCGACTTCTACGACACCCATTGGACGAAATGGGGTGGTAGAGTGGGATAGAGAGGGGTTCTTTAACGCTGCCACCACCACGGCAGTCTTCTTTGCTACATTGTTTTTGACACTATACACACTTTTCAGGATTACAGAGTACCACCGGTGAACGTCCCCAATGACATCGTCGAAAGCGTCGATATGGATCTCTCGGAAGACGAAGACCATCGTAAGATGACATTTGAATTAATTTTTAGCACATGAGTTGTGCATATACATGTACGTCTGAGTGTATGCATCTGTGAATGTATTGCCAGTCTTTACAGTCCATAAACAATAAAATCAACTCTTCTGTTTCATATATTTTTATACAGATACGATTTTTGTTTATGGCGAGTAATTTTCTGGTTATGAATGTCCCACTGCTGAGCACAGGCCTCCTCACATTTGAACTGAAAGAGTCCGCCACGCTGCTCAAATGCGGGTTGGCGGACTTCACATGTCTTCGAAAATTTTTTACTCCTTTCAATTATAGGCACTTAAAAATACAATTAACAAATTTAGTGGTGCCGGCACCGGGAATCGAACCCAGGTCACTCGAATGTTCGAACTATGAAATTTGAAAGCGAGGGCCTAGTAACTGAATCAATGCCCAGTAATTACATTAATTAAGTCTCATATTCCCAGTAATTACATTAGCTATCAGTGCCCTTCAGATCGAAACAGTAATGTTTGCACACTACTGCCAGACAGCTGAATAACTGGCACTGCAGTTGTACCTACCAAGACAGATTCCTGTATACGAATCCTACCACTTGTGGTGTTGTTAAAAGGGAGTCAAATTATCATAAAAGCGGAACATAAGTTTTTTTTATTGGAAAATGTTCCATAAGGTGCAAAACATACACCTGATGGTAAGTACAGTCCCAAGTCTCCCCATAACAAATGCTGTGTGACACAGAACATTTCTATGTGACGCTACACTGCGCCTGTCACCCTGAGACATCAGTTCTTAAGTCTCAAATGCGCAGTGATGTTTGCACACCACTGCTTCACGGCAGAATAACTGGCAAAATAACCTAGACGTATTCCTGCACAGGAATCCTACCACCAGTAAAGTTACACTTTGTTACTGTAATATTCATAGGTTTCATTGCTTATTACATCGACATTTTCATTACTTATTACATCGACTTTTTCATTTTTGTTGTTTACAGAAGCGTTGTATCCTAGTCAGTCAAATCAAAACGAGCACGGACGTCGTCACAGTTTCAACAACAACAACAAGGTTCTAGTAGGGGGTAATAACGGAAAAACCAACCACAAGGACCAGAATCACACCAACCTTATCCAAATCAACAGTCTACCTGACAATGGAAGGGAGATTGAGGCGCCTAAATCCGCCCCCGCAATACCAATGACCAATCCATTCGATACCATGCCACCGTCATTGAAACCCTTCAACATGGCCTTCCCGAAGACCTTCGAAGAGATAGAAGATTCAAATGTAAGCTCATTCGACGAAGACTTGAGGAGTAGCGGCCTGGAGAAGTCCAACATGGACGTGCGCAATCCATCGCCGCCGGAATACGGCGACTTTAAAAACAACGAATGGCACAATAACAGCCCAAGACCGTTTATGAATCAGAGATTCCCCAGAAACTGGGGCCCCCGGACTAATTTCAGGCCTCAAGGTTTTGGGCCGCAACAATTCTGGCCGCGGAACGGCCCACGGCCCCCAAATAGATGGATGGGCCCAAGACCTCAAAGATTCTGGTGAAGTGTAATCTATGTGTACAGTGATTGTGAAAAGTGTTTACATTTAGTGACAAAAGTTTTTATTTTAAATCCAAAGGTATACTGCGGTGAATATAATGTAGGAATTTATTAAAAGATTTATTGAATAACCGCTATAAATGTAACATGATCTTTTACGAGCAATACAGAGATTGGAGTCGTTTTATTCCAACATTATTGTAAATGAATATGGTCCTGTTGCCTATCTTTCGTTTAAAAATCAGTCTTTTATGATAGGAAATATGACGGTATAATGCCATTTGTTTTGTTTCATTAAACCTGTATTACTGCTTATTCCTTTATTTTATACACATGTTGAACTGGTTTGTAATTTATTAGAATTCTTCTAGCACCGATAGAAGTTTGCAAAATTTTTGAGACATAAACAAAAACTAGTCTTACTAGGTTATACATATTTTCATTGTGTGATTAAACTGCCGTACATTGTCCCCATGGCTTGGAATTTCAAAGCAAGCCAAAGTAAATATATTTTGATTTTCGATTTTAAACATATGTATCCATGTAGATAACAAAGAAAAACCCGTAGGAAGTTTGGGTAGAAAATTTGTTAACTGTTTATTTTTATGAAAGCAAATTTACCGAATTAAAATAAAATATTATAATTTAAAAAAAATATTGACAACATTTGCAAAGTAAACCTTTTAAAAGTATTTTAGAGTACTCAACATATGGGTCTGGCGAAAAGTCAAAGTCCATAATAATGGCACATAAATTATTAGTTTTTGGATTTTGCATGCATGTCATCATCATGACTGCTCTGTTGATTTCTTTATGCCGTAGTCTATGGTATACAATGCATTATGACAGCTCCCTTGATTTCTTTATGGCATAGTCTATGACTGAGTTTTTAATTTCTCTATGCCACCGAGTTTATGGTATCCTATGTGAAGACTGGCGAGTGTTTTAGTGCTTTCGGATTCACATATGGCACATTAATGCAGTGATAGGAAACGGCCAGACGGACAAGACTTTGTTTTGTCGGCCATATTTGGATTTAGCTTTTGAGTTTAACATATACAATTTATATGCAGGGTTATTTGTAAACTAGAATGTTCTTAGGACCACAATTTAATCATTAAAACTAAAGTTTGTTCTGATACTTGGTATGAACTTGATATTTTCCTCAAAGTAGAGGTTAGAAGTTTTTGCAATTATTACTTTCAATACTACTTTTTTATTTTACAATGTAATCCCCCATAACCTCAATGCAAGGATTGCATCTCGAAATAAACTTTTTTATACTCTTTAAAAAATAGCATTCCTTTTTGATTAAAAAATGCGCCTTGACCTGTTCAACGTCGTGAAATTGTTTCTTTTTTTTTTTCAAATTTGGGCACAAGTTGTAATCAGTTGGGGCTAAGTCTGGACTATAAGGTGGGTGGTTCATTTATTTGAAACTACAATTTCGCATAGCAGTCATGGAAACGCGCCGTGTGAACCGAGGCATTGTAAGAAGCAACACACTAGCGGTCAGAACGAGTTTCTCAACTTTTTTCATCTTTTCATCCGTAGAGGCAATAATCGCCTGAGCTAGGGTTGTCTTCAATACTCCCTACCACTTTTAAATTCACTGGACCTCTTTTGAACAGTCGATAACGAAGGCGCAGAATCTTTTTAAAGCCACGTCACTTGAGCCACCATCTTGCGAATATTTTTATTTCAATTTTCTTGTTTTGTGAGTGGTACTCCATTTTCTTCGACATTGTGATGGTGGCCATTCCAGTCGTCCTTGATTAAGAATAACTGACAACTAATGATATTTAATAATTATACTCTCAGATAATATTATTAATTTATAAGTGAAATTCCTTACATGTTAAAGAACATTGGGGTAATTTACAGTAAAGCACAGTGACGCCTCTATCTCGCATTCTTCTTCGATCTTGTATTATTAGTTTCCGCACAGCATCACTATTTTGAGGTACAACAACCGATGTAGGGCGACCTTCTTTAAATTCGTCCGTGAGCATAGACCGCCCACGATTAAACTCACTAAACCAGTGATACACAGTCGTTTCCAATGTTTCTTCGTCCCCAAAAGTCCAAGTGAGTTGATCGATGCACCGTTTTTGAGTTAACCCTCGCCGAAAATCGTAATAAACACAGCACGAAAAATTTTCACGAGTTGATACGATCACGAGGTGATAGGCACGCAATTTTGAAAATGACGCCACAAAGCATAAACAAATGACAGCTACATGAAACAAATTCTATACTTTTGCCAAAGAGTTCCATTTTTAAATGTTAAAATTACTTTTTTAATATTGGTCTGTAACTGGCCAGTTCCGGATACATAAACAGTAGCCCTGGTATACGATATTTCAATCCACGATACTATATACGATACTCGCCAGTAGCAGGCAAGGCAGGCAAAGAATGAATGCCATGCACGTAAAATTCTGGAGACTGATTAAAGAAAATTGTCAAAGTAAACCTGGAAGCAGGAAGCAATTATTTGGGACGACTTGCCAAAATACATATAAAAAGATTAACAGCACCCATCAAAAGGCATATAGTATTCCCTTTTTATCGGAGAGGGTACAACGATTATTTTGAAATTGTCTAGGTTTTGGTTTTGGTTTTTTTATAGCTTGGTGGCTAGGTGTTCTTTCGATGAGCGGGTTGTCAAACCAAAATGTAATTATTTTTTACGCACTGTAAAAGCAACATACTGTATGTTGCAGACGTCGTCATGAAGAAAAAATACTGTGTGATTTTGGAAGTTTCTCTTGGATTTAAATTCTAATTGACCGATTTAGAATGACATACAGCATATACTAGGGGCTCGTATGCTGTGGAGTGAGCACCTACTACATAACACCTTTCCTGCTCCACCATAATGCTAACATAACGGCGACGGCGTCTGGTTAATTTTTAGGTGTAGGTATCGAGTTAACTTTTAGTTACTTTACTTTTCACCTCTGGTCACAATACCATTCATCCGTGTGCCGTTTCTCCGTAATGTGGGAGTTCAACGAATTCGATTCTGCATTCTTATTGATGGTCGCACAATTCGCGGGGTACCCACACAATTAACAGATCTTTCCAATATCGTGAAGATGACGGAAGTTCCTCTTCAAATCGCACGAACTTAACCAAGGAAGTTTTTCATTTAGCTCTGTCTATTTATTCTCAGTAACTTATGTTGGACGGCCGTATCGTGGAGCCCAAGCAAAATATTCCCCCTAACAAAGCGTTGGCGCTTTGCCGAAAACTTTATACAACGCATCCTTAACGTCCACAATACATATGTTTGAATATGATTTACATTGCAAAACTTTTTTAGTGCATGTTGAAGTTATTTTCTTATAATTAATAACGACACGCGTGAAAGTAGTTTCAAATGAAATTAAGTGTCGCGAAATCTTCAGTATCGTTGTGATCATGGCCCCATCAGTTAAACCAATTAAAGCTTTATACGTGGGACGCACTGAAAGTTCTTAGAAAATAAAAACGGCCCAATGTAGAAAGTTGGCAGTAGTTTTATTGTTTTTCGAAGTAGTCCCCGTTCCTCTTTATACATCTTCGCATTCGATGGAACCACTGAGAAGAGCAGTGGGCCCATTCTTCCCCAGTGGTCTCTTCTATGGCATTTGCGAACACATCGCATCTTTAGGGCTCGTAAAGCGAATATCTCGCCAGGCGCCAGGTCGGGACTATATGGTGGATGACTTATTATCTCGACACTTGCCATAGTCAAATATTCAATTGTTCGTTTTGCGGAGTGCTGAAGCGTTCTCGTGGTGAAGGAGGATCCTGCTTTGAGGGCGCTACTGTCGAATATTTTCCAAGACAACAGGCAAACAACAGTAAACATACCAGTCTGCAGTAACTGTCCTTCCATCTTCCAGCACAATTGTCAACATATGTTATATAACGTTAAAGTTGTCATATATCCGAATTAACGTATCCCGACTTCAAGTAGTGTTGTCTGCCCTATCCCTAGAGTCTTTTTGTAAAGCCGGACGCGGAAATTTGCTATGTTATACTGCTCTTACAGTGGTATTTCGGTCTTTTGTCCGTGCTTTAATTATTTATAGGTTATGATTGGTTTTCTTCATTTTCTCGAAAACGGTACATTACTTTGTAATGCGAGTGGTATTGTATGACCTTTTTTCAATTACAACCCCTTCTGTCCCCCTAAGTCCTGCCAAACGATTACGAATTTTTACCGCACTTATTTATTTTTTATGTTTAATGTTTTTGCGTATACAATATAATATTATGTCAATATAAATAAAAATGTACTGTAGTTATATTTCCTTTGCACAAATTTACCAAGTTTGCATTTCTTTTACGATCCAGAATCTTATTATTTTTGTTGTTTTGACGAATCAAAGTGAAGATTTAATTATTACTGTTGGTTATATTTAATTTGATGTAAGTTCTTTGTTGCAGTTTTTTGTGTGGATATGATTGTCTTGTTAAGTTTTTTAGCTTATTATTACCATTACATTTTTTTTCATATAGTTTGATACTGAGTCTAGTTATTATAATATTTTTTTATTCAGCTAGTAGTGACACTGCCGAGCTAAATGCGGTATTAGAGAATCTACCACCCCATTTCGTCCCGTGGGCGTCGTAAAAGTAGACCAAGGTGAGCTAATGGCCTTCGATCGATGTTCCATCTCTATTATGCCAGACCTTTTTTTTACATGGGGAAATGCCTAATGCATATCCGCCCTCGCGGGAACTAGGACGGGTTATGTCGGACTTACACCGACTTATACCCTATGATGTTCCGTCTTTGCTGCATGTTGGCAGGGCCACGGGAACGCACGCGCACTCCTCCGCGCACCGACACTACCGGCATCTGCCGCCTATTTTTGCAATTATTTCATTTCAGAATCCTGGCTCCAACTATTTCGCCCTCAATTTGCGTTTTTCTTACTTAGCTTTCAACTCATTCGAAATGATCATTCGTTTGGTATTGGAGTGAGCGTTGCTAAATATCTGTGCCCCTGTGTTCCTTTCTCT
This sequence comes from Archon apollinus, assembly GCA_018248195.1. Taxonomy (NCBI): domain Eukaryota; kingdom Metazoa; phylum Arthropoda; class Insecta; order Lepidoptera; family Papilionidae; genus Archon; species Archon apollinus. The sequence continues at coordinate 9,920 of DWIA01000325.1, forward strand.
GTTGTTCATAAATCAGTGCAGCCACCACCATATTTTGCTGGTAAACATTTTTTTATCGAGGTCGAGGTACATCACTCCAAAGTTCTCTTTGGTGTCTATAACTATCCTCCTATGAAAATATATTTTTCTAATTTTTTGAAAATATCTTAGAAAAGCTTGTCCCTTCTTATTCACATGCTATTATAACGTGTGCTTAAACTTGGCTCCTCAAACAAGATCATCGATCCTATACTCTTCAATTATGCATGCAAATACTCTGTCGTCTTGTTTATAAGCAGGATAAATACTTAATGGTCAATACTGTTTTTCCTTATCATGATTCATTATTTAATTCGTATAAAGTATGTCTTCCCAAAGGCAAATCTAAAGATTTGTACAGCGTAATTTTGGTGGCATGAACATTGACAATCTTAGAAATTGTGCATCGCTTTGGGACTGGTCGCATCTCCTACCTGCAGACGCAATCAATAGACATTTTCACTTCCAACCTAGTTGAGTTACATGATATACATATATGCGCCAATTCGAACAAACAGAATTAAATATCGCCCCGTACCATGGCTCACAGAAGAGATCAAATCAATTATATTTAAGAAAGCTGCGCTAAAACCGAGATACATGGGCAGACCTAACAACACAAATTGGGAAAATATGCTACTATTCGAAATTGTTGCAATTAGATGTGTAGAGACGCAAAACGTCACCACATACATTTATATAAAATTTTATATACATATCTACTAAGAAAAGACTAGTTTTGGTCAACCTAAACACAAAAATCTATAGCCCTTTCCACTGGATACCGATAGGTACCTTCAAGAAAAGAGTTACACTTTCCTGTCTCTTCTGTCTTTCGAGCTTTTCTCAAAGGTCGGCAATTCCTCTGGTATAGTAAGTAGACTGCCCCTCTTTTATAAAAAAATCTATTGTCCAAAAGCCCCCAAAGAAAGCCCGTTTTCTTATTATGGAATCTCCTAAATGCTTTTACAATATCTGTTGGGCTAAAGTGATTAAAGGGAAAGCTAGGATTGTCAATATTTACATCTTCTGTCAAATATGACTTTGGTGCAACAATTGAAAACTTTAAGGAATTTATCTGCAACTTTGTTTATTTTTTTACTATCTTACATTTAATTTCAAAAGTCTTCTGTAGCGATATCTAACGACAACTATGTAGCAACATTGAGAAGCCACCAAATATATCATACGTCCAGGTCAGACCCGACCTGGCGGGTAGCTACCCCTTTGCTTGGCAACTTTATCCGCTAGATCGGTGACCCCGATGTGATTTGAATATCTCTGCCAGCTTCTTCTAACCACAGCAACAACGTCATCGGCGGCCGACGCAGTCACAGCATTAGTCTACTGTCGGTAAAATGCTTGCTTCCTAGTTTCTCAGCTACTGCTGATCATCAACGACGGCCCCGTCTCCTCAGGCTGTCTGTGACGGTACTATTGTCTCCATACGTCTCGACGCAATGAAGACCTGGACATAGCCTCACCGCATCTTCTGACGTTTCCACGCTCACTACAACTT
>DWIA01000326.1:0-11456 GCA_018248195.1 Archon apollinus
GTCGTGTCACTCTCGCGTTTCACGTATGTGCCTCGTAAGATATTCAGTCTTATTATTCTATCGAACATTAGTCAACTATTGACCGTCCGTGGGAGGTCCAGACCTCCTTACAAGCCGTTGACTTGTTGTATCGATAACTCTGGGCGGTTCTCACCGCCCTTCTTTTTGCCCGTTGCCGCGTACCAATTTGCGCACTTTGACATCTGCCACCGCGATGTCAAAGTTGTCTGTACTAGGCTCTTTAATGGGGTCATGCGCTCGCGGCACTTCCCAAACAGATGGAAGACCGGACTAATCGTTATACTCCCCAAATAGGGAAAAAACTACCCTCTCTACTCAAACCGAAAAGCTACCGCCCGATGACCTTTCTACCATGCGTCTCGAAAGTATTTGAGCGGCTCCTTCTGCAACACATTCAGAAAAACTTGAAACTACGCGAAGAACAGTATGGTTTCAGGGCCGGACACTCAACAACCTTGCAGCTGTCGAGGGTGCTGCACCATGCGGCAAACAGAAAGGAGATCATGGTTGCAGTACTCCTCGACATGGAAAAGGCCTTCGACGAAGTGTGGCACTAAGGCCTCCATTACAAGCCACTGTTGCCCATCCCTCGCCGTGTTGAGAAGATGGTGGCTTTATTTCTTCTGGACCGTCGTTTCAAGGTGGCCGTGGAGAGAATTCTGTCCTCAGTGCGCGTGGCATGGATAGGAGTACCTCAGAGCAGCGTTCTTTCACCGATATGCTACTCAGTCTAAACCGATGATATTTCAGTTGTAGAACCAACGATGCTTGCACTGTACACCGACGATGCGGCGTAGTTTGCGACATCCTTGAATCCAACTCATGCAGCAAAGAAATTACAACTGACGTTGAACGCCTTAACACCTTGGCTGGTTGACTGGAGGCTATCAGTGAATGTCAAGAAGATGCAAGCCATCGTCTTTGGTCAGACCCGTAAGCTGCCACCGAAGCTCATTTTAAACAAGGAAGAGAATGCTTGGAGGCCGTCTGTCAAGTACCTGGGAGTGACCGTCGATAGGAGGTTGAGCATGGGATACCACGTACGGACAGTGATTAACAGCTCTAAAGTAGCGAGAGCGCTCCTCTGTCCAGTGCTGCACTCGAAGCTCCCTCTGAGGGTGAAGCTACATCTACAAAACATATATTAGGCCCTGCATCAGTACGCTTCGCCGCCATGGTTCGCCCTTGCCAGCGCATCAGTTGCCACTCATCTATTCAAGCTCAAGAAAACCTCGCCCTGCGAACTTTTGTTCTGTTGTCTCGCTACGTGAGGAATTCTACGATCCGGAAGGGAACTGAAACATAAGAGGCTCGACGAGTTTGTCAAGTGCCTAGCTACAAACATGTTCCAGCATTCGGACAACGCATCATGGGAACACCTAAAGAACGTGGCTCCGCTTCATGCTCGACCTCCTGCGGGAAAGGCGCAAATGAACTACAAATGATTTACCAACCACATCCAGCGGACTCAAGGAAGATCAATCAAATACTGGACTTCGTCGCCGTGCTTATTTAAAAATAGCGCCGGTAACGCTAAGGAGACCTCTAAGCAACGTTGAAACATATGCCTTGCTGGATGAAGGAAGCACAGTCACCTTAGTGGATGCATCGATAGTCGACGTCATCGGCGTAGACGGTTCAGCCCGAGCCAACAAAGGGTTGGCTCGGAAGTAAAACACGAAAACTGCAAGATCGTCAAATACGCATAAGCAGAAAATACGCGCAAGAAGAACACAAAATAGAAGCAGCACGTATAGTAGAGCGGTTGGACTTCGCGTCGGAGCCTATTAACGATCGTCACTTGGAAAATTGCCAACAACTGCTGGATATCAGAGACGATATCACGTATGAACGCGCTTCACCGAAAGTACTAATTTGACAAGACAAAGCTGCGCGCCGGCTGACGAGATCAACCAGATGCCTCATATACTAACCTTGGGTGGATTCTATATGATTGCCATAGCTCACTGTCTTCAACGGTCGCCTTCCGCGGCAGACAACAACAGATGGAAGCGCCACAGTTGATAGGAGATCTAATCAGAAACTATTTCAATCTTTCCGCTACCTAGCTTGCTTTCTCGCTTACTCGCTTCCTCGGTGTAGCCTCTACTTTAAGGTTAAAGAAGAGACTAGACCGAGATAACAAACTTAAAGAAAAATATGAAGAAAGAATACAGAACCTCCTCAACTCGGGACATACAGAACGTACGCCCATGCCACCGTTACAAGAAAGGATGTGGTATCTGCTTCACTTTCCGGTTATCAACTCTGCAAAACCGAACAACCCGCCGAGATTAGTACACGACGTCGCAGCGTGTCTTCGCTGCGACGTGCGACGCAAGAAAATGTGTCTTAATGACATGTTTCACTCCAGGCCTGACTTATTCCAATACAACCCGGCGTGATTATGAGGTTCCGGTAGTATCCGCATGCAGTGAGCGCCGACATAAAATATCTTCATGCCGATAAAAGTAAGAAAAGAAGATAGAGACGTTCTACGTTTCTTAGCCTCAAGGGCTTTCTTAGCTTCTTAGGGAGGAGGATCAACCGCGAGGATATAGAATGACATTAATCATCTTTGGAGCGACTTCATCACCGTGTACTACTATTATAACTATATATAAAAATAGAAATCTCAAGAATACGCAGAGGCGTATCCGGAAGCAGCGGTCACCATACGAAGGAATCACTATATAGACATCAACCTGCAGAGCTTCCGCTCTGTCACAGAAGCTCAGCAAACTGTAAAGGCAGTCGATCACGTCCACAAACAAGCGGGATTCGTACTCAACGCGTGGCCATTGAACGAAGAAAAAACAATAACGTCAGAGCTTGGGCAAAATATCACCACTATATGTCTGGGCGATAAAGAAGCAGAGAAAACTCTCGGCCTGATTTGGCATGTACAAAGTGATCATATTGGGTTTAACACTAATAATATGAAGATACCAACCGAAGTGAAAGGAAAACAACCCTTGCCAACTAAGCGAGAAGGGTTGAGCGTCATAATGGCGTTATTCGACCCGCTGGGGTTAATATCACCCGAGACCATCCCAGCCATAATAATATTTCAACACTTGGCGTTACAAGGCGGACGGGGACGCCCCAAGAATAAAAATAAAAATGGGACAATTGGATTACTTCACTCAACGCCATAGAGCATTTAAGAATACCGCGATGCTATGAGTATAATGCGGTGTCGCCGCGCCAACTGCAGACATTCGTCGACGCAAGCGGGGAGGTCTACGCAGCAGCCGTTTATTGGTGTGCGCAGACGGCAGCGTGAACATATCACTAGCCGCCGCCAAAAGCCATGTGATGCCTCTGAAATTCGTCTCCATACCACGGTTCGAGTTACAAGCAGCACTAGTCAGGACTCGGCTTACACAGACAGTGATTGAAGAGTACGATGGCGACGGAGCAAGCAGAGGTAGTGGTGCGATTGATGCACCGCACTGGTATAGACAAGTTTGGAGCCCCTAGAGTACAAATCCTTCGTCGCCCATCGCTTGGCGAAAATAGAGGACACGACCAAGAAGAACGAATGGCGTTGGCTACCGTCAAAGGAAAACGTAGTGGACAATGCGACCAGAAAAGATCGCACCGCTGGTTCCAAGGGCCTTCATTTCTAGGACTTTCACAAGAAAAATGGCCATAGGAAGAAAAAACGACGCAATACGATACCGGGGAAGAAAGAGAAAAGTGTAACATAGGCCTTAAAAAAGACGAGTTGCCTACGACACATTTAACAAAAATAGAAAAGTTTTCAAAGTGGAATCGCCTCATAAGGACCTGCACCGGAACTGCGACGGTGAGAGCGACGTGAGGGCTATCACGTCGCTCTCACCGTGGCTTGGATGGCCTACCCCTACTTCAATACCAAAGATTCCCATCTTTGGTGTTCAAGTAGGGGTAGGGGTAGGTAGGACCTAGTCATCATAAGTGACACCAATCTACCGCGTAATATCTGGCCGAAAAGACGGATAAGTAATATATATTCTGGTTCGACGGAGAAGTTCGAGTATATTTTGAAGACCTACAAAGAAGATCGTCATCCTACTAACGGGATCGCAGTGTGGCGACGGCGGGAGAACGGGCACGACACATACAACGTAAGGCTGCACGATACGTCGAAGCAAATGAACAATGGCTGAAGCCTTGCTAGTTGAGCAACCGGAGGGGCAGTGGCCTTGGCTTGGCGTCTATGTTAGTGTACGTGATGCCTCCCAAGCCGTACCTGCGTATTAGGTCAACTCGTAGGGTGCGACAACTAGCGAGAGCGACAAGCAGCAAGTGGGAAAATATGTGTAGATTAATTTTGAAATGTTTCGGTATATAGTAAATATTGTATATAATTTAGGCTTACCGTTGCATAATTATGGGCCATAGCTACTTCAAAGGAAATTTTTGTAATAACTCTCGTAAATTAAAGGCGACATATAAAAGATGACAGTTAAGTAGACGTACAATTATAAAAACAAGTAAGATTTATTTAAGTTTCCTGGCTTTTTCTTAAGCATTTAAAATTGTATCAACTAAATATTAAGTATTAGGATAAGCTGCAGTTCATTTTATACCTGAAGACAAATAAAGCCCTTTTCGGTTTCTTCACTGCATAACTTATATCAGAAAGAAACAAGATAACTACTTAATTAATAATAAAACGTTTTCCTTCGGGAGTACGAGCGTGCAGCGGTGACGAGCGAGATGCTCTGCTGTTGACGCATCCGTACGCTCAAAAATCCTCGCCGTGATCCGTCTGATGAATGTGTCTGGTTCGTATTCCCTGTGTATTTTCCGCACCCCGCGAGGAGTGCCGATAATGATACTCAGATGGAGGTTCTCTTGAGCTTGTAGGTTTTATTTTGTTGATGCGCTTAATCTACTGCGGAAATACTTTGTGTATGCCGAGTATCCTCAGCAGGGGGCGGGATGTGAACACTGGACGCAGGAGTGCGCGAGCCGTACGAGTCTTAGTGACGACTTCCTTGACTACTCCCAGGTACTTGACCTTATTGGTCCAGTTGACTGCTTGATGGTGGAGCTTCAATTTCGATCGCAGTATTTACGGTCGCTGGAGTGGTGACAGTGTTTCTACTGTTTTGCTGGATTCGACTGCGGCAATTATTACAGATTCTTCTTTCGTGATAGTTTTCCCGGCGAGAGCTTCCAGCATCTTTCCAGGTCTGCGATGTGAAGGTCTGCAGACTGGTTGGATGATGGAAAGCCAGTTCAGCCTCTTCGCCAAAGCCAGATCGTGTTGGTGGCGTGCCTTCATTGACAGGTCTTCCATCCTGAAGCCAGATAGTGGCGTCGTCATCGGTGATTGTCCCTCGCCTTCCGTCCCATCAGTGTTGGCGCTGGTTGCCGAGCTTGGGGTAGTCACGGACCTGGTGTTCATTGCCACCGATGGTGGTATGGAGGGAAGAGGGAGAAAGTTAGTGTTGGTGGAGATTTGCCGTCCATGGCGGCTGTGGTAGACACTGCTAGTGGAAGCCCCGCGACCAAATATCACCTGCGGTAAAGCCCCTCACTCCTCATCCCCTTTTTAGAGGGGGAGGGGAGAGGTACTTCGGGGGACAAGGAATCAGGTAGAAAAGTACCTACATCCTTAGGCAGCGATTCGCTAACAACACTTTTTACGGAGATGTTGCTCGCTCTGTATCCTAGTCCGATCCTACGCGCTTCGTGCCAGCCGTTTATGTTTATAGTACTGAGGTGGGAGGCAGGGATCTCGGCACAAAAATTTATATTTCGCCTGTAATCGTGCAAAACAGGCGAAAACCATTAGTATAAGCAAAAATAATTTGTCTTTAGCTATAAGAAAATTATATTATATTGGAATATAAGTTGTAAAATTGTAATATACAAAATAAAGCAAGACGCGGGGGTGAGGAAAGGGTCCGCTGGCTAGCAGCGGTCGAAATTTTATAAAAGTAACGGCCCTGGCCACGGTAAGTCAGTGGCTCCCTAGCCACCGAAGAGGCTTACCTCCAGAAGAAAGAAATAAAGTGTTTCATTATTTTCGAACAGATCGGCGATCCGTAACAGCTATTGCACATGGGAATTAGTTTAATTTTTTGAGAATACCAAAAAAGTCTTACTTACTGCGAATTTTCGAATATGTTTTTGTGTAGTCTTATATTCCTCTTCTTAATAGCAGCAACCAAACACGTTAAGGCAGTCAGGGAGGCTTGGCCCTTCCTAGGGCACACAGCAGAACTGTCGAGATTGGACTGGACGCCTGGACTGGATGGACAGGCGACACAGATCTCTAACTTTTAGGCTGGTAAAGCTTGCTTTGAGACGTTTGCTTCGCAGACGAGAGCCGACAACCGAATGCCAATGCACCGAATTCTTTCAAAATAGATATCTGGGTGTTAAAGTAGTCATAAAAAGGAAGCTAATATATATATATATATTTAAATTTCGTTATTTGGAAACTAAATCCTGTTAACTGAAATCCATATATGTGCGGTATAATAACCGTAACAACAGAAACTGTTTTAAAATTTAAAAAGTCGACGCCATTTTGAAATTCTTTGCTATTGCACCAAATTATTTCAAATTGATATCTGGGTGGTATTGTAACCTTAAAAAAGGAAATTGATATATGCATCACTTTTTTTATTTATTACTTTCATACTAAAATATATTGTTCCCTTTACGATGTCCGTACCTTCATTAATTATACCCAGATGCCATAAGACATAGGCTCGTTTTGGGATCCATCATTTACACCAAAGATAAGGGATTATGTATCTCAATTATGTCAAACAAACATTAGCTACGAAGTTACAAATTGTGTATGTATATAACCGTAATGGATAAGTAATCTTTATTCATTATTGTATTGTTTTCATTTATTGTTTATATTTTTGAGATGTTTCAAAATAACTACGCAATAGTGTTACTATTGCGTAGTATATATAGCATAATAGTATAATCTCGTAATTACATTAAATGATCTTTGAAAATATTTATTCTTAAATAACAGTTTACGCATTTGTAAATTATCTCAATCAATATTAACAAAACAACACCTGCATCTAGGTGCAAGAAAAAATATCGAAGAGTTGGACATGAAAGTTGGGCTTTGCAAAAGAAAGTGACGACCGAACGGCCGCCGCCTTAAAGGTCTGCTGTCTTAAAGGACGCTGTCGCCTCGATAACAGCGGACGTAGACGCGAATCATAGGTATGCAAACACAGAAACGGCAAAATGCCCTCAGAGGACGTGCGACTGCAGCGTGAGATGGAAAACAAATTTAGAAAGAAAATTACTTTGCTAAGATCCGCATGCAAAAATGAAAAAATAATGTATACTACTCGTACCTAGTTTTTGAAGAGCACCGCCCTCCCTCCCGCAATAGCGTGCACAAGCAAACTAATACCGCCACCAGGAACCACCACCAGATACCCTTCACCACTACAACACCACCACTAGGCAATATACACCACTTAAACATAAAACGCGACACGTGTTTCGCCACAAAACGAGGCATTTGCATCAAGCGGCTGCTTGTCGTAGGGTCTATATCGTATCTAAATTTGTTCTGTGATAATGGATCTGCCTTTAACTCAACGTAAGGTATTTCTTGTCTGTTTTTTTGTTGTATACGCGACTAAACGCGTTATTCGGTTTTTAACGCGGTTTTATGCGAATAAACATTTCGTGCACTCGTTAACGTAGTATGCGTCTAGATTTTTATTGTATGATTTTTTCCGAGGTTTACTGTTAATAGAAATACTAATAAAAATGGTTTCAAGAAATGGTTTATACGATGAATGAGTAAATTGTTTACTGCGTTTTGTAACATAAATACACGTATATATGCATGTATATGAGAACACAGCATATTTGGTTTATGCTGTCCATTTTTGCACTTACTCTGGGGATTCTAATCCAAAGTATTAAATATTAAGCTAAGTTGAAAATAACCAAGCCAAAAAAATAACGATAATTTCATTATCACTGGCAATCTGTTTCTGCTTCACTATAATCATTATGTAAACGCCATTCTGAGAATAAGTTACTTCATCAAGTTTTCGTTCATAAAAATCTATTGTAATAATTTTATTAATTTAATTAATAAACCTCAACGATAGATAAAAATTATTTTACTAATTCATAGCATGCTATATTTGAACGTTAATGTGAAATATTTAGCTGCGATCGTCTTCTCTCGTTACATGAGTAGAACAGTTGCAGACGTTATATTTTTGGAAACCATTTATCATTTTAACGCTCTCTCGTGCAATATGCACAAGATGTATTTAAAGTGAACAAATTATAGAAGTCTTTATTTAAACTTGAAATGTTACGTTTGACATAACTTTTATAGTTACGTCTTCGCTATTTAGTTTGGTATGTTTGAAATATTGAAATAAACAATGATGAGTATTCTAGAGAATTAATGTGTTATTCTTAACACATTACGTAATTATGTTAATCACCATTACATTTTGAATTATTTTTATATTAAGGTTGACACAAAGGCAAACTTAGTATCCATCATTTCATTATAAGCCTATTTATATCCCAATACTTGATAGGCAGTCAAATCCTTACGTTTTGGGACAGCCGAAGAAGGAGGAATTTGCCGAGCACGCCTTATAAACGGTAAGATTAGTGATCGTAGTACCAGATACCTTGCACCTTACATGTGGCTGAAGGCTGGTTATTTCGCCACTGCTACTGTAATCAACTGCTTTCGAGGGACATCATTTTTTTCAGGTATTTTCTTTTGTGGACTTTTATAATATATGTCATGCTGTTTTTCTAACTTTAATTTAGTTTGTCAAGCTTTGATTCGATATATGTTAGACGACCGCGTTACTGACTATGATTGCATTTTGCGTTACTGTCTTTCTAACATTTTATTCAGTGTACATTTTTTAACAAAAAGGCAATGGATTTACAAAGTACCGCAATAGAAGATATTTTTTTTATATTTCAAATAATTTTCACAAGTAATTAAAGTATTTATTGTGTTATATCGAAATGATAAACTTTCTAATATGATAACGGTATGGTACGCCACAATTTTCATTCAGCTACCGTGTACATTCCAAAGTTATTTCAATCAAATAAATAAAATTTGCTGGGTCTATGATGATGCCGAAGGAGACGATGGCTAATCGCGTATTATTTTATGAACTCATAAATGGCAAGCGATATAATGGTGGCTTATTCATTAGATACAAAATGAAATGTTTAGAAATCAACAACAAGTCTTTGGCACAGTGATGTTTAAACACTATGTTAGTTAAACACAATGTCAAATCCTTAGAAGACTAGATGACACGAGATCTTCATGCTAAGCGGAACTCGGCCAATAATAGATAGTTTCATCAATGGAGCCCTGCAACAATGCATGTACTCGGATTCAATGGAAATTAAGTGCTAAAATACACTAACAACAATCAGCAAACATATAACAGCCAGATTTAGGGCAACGTAATCGTAACTGGCGAAGGAAATGGCGGTAATAAATTCTAATAAACATATATTTATAACATATATTTATTATAAATGAGTTATACACTGTAATGTTTATATTATATAAGTAATTCAAATTGAATAGAAAACTTAATAAATATATATTTTCTATTTAAAGTTAGCAATATATATCAGTGAGTACAATAAAACAACCGAACACGAATTTCATAAGAATAATCTTAAGACGAGATTGTATCTGTTTTAATAAACAGATTGGTTAACATAGTGTTAAGAGGCTTTTGTGTTACGTATCGCGGGTTTCATTTCTGCACGGAACAAATATTTTTTAAGTATCAATCACAGTTTTGGGTCTGGGTATTTATGCAAATGCAATTTATATTTATAGTCATCTGCAGAGCACGAGAAATCCTAGTGTAAGGCAAATATGTACTATTTCAACAACACATTTTGAATGCTTTTTTTTAAAGAAAACTGTTAAACTTTATGCTGATAAAAATCTGTTCATGCCTATTTTGTGTAGTTAGAATTTTTTTTTTTTGATTATTGTTTGATGCTTTAGACTAAAGATCCTACACCCGAACAATGTCTGTATTATTGAACAACTATTAAACGTGATAATACATTTTGACTTGAATTAATACGAACTTATTAATATTTTCAATTGTATCATGAGTAAATATTTCAATTATATAACAAAAATTGCATATAACCAAAGTGTTATATGCGTTTTAGTTTGTAGCAAAATTAATGTTTGTTTCTGTTTTGAGGCGGGCTTTCTAAGTTAGCAGTAAATAATAATTGTATAGCTTATGATTTTGCAAAGCTACTACAGTTTCAACCTTTTGAACTAAATGTTTTACCATGTGTTATTTTGGAATATAAATAGTCAAGATTTTACTATTTTGTAAATTTAAATAGACAAAAATGGCTTATTATACCTCCATCAAGAATGGCATACTTAGGCGCATATTATTAACAAACATAACTGTGAATGCCGAAATCGAGCTCAAAAAACAACAAACAGAATTTAAATATCAAATAATAATAAGAAACCTTTATTAATTATAGGCAACTTTATAATTTGATACTCAGCTAGATGTATGTCGTAATATTATATCGGCACAGTTACGTATAGCCAATTGTTGGCTTGAGGTTTGCGGTCGTTACCGCAAACTATCGGACGGAATACGACGCTCATGTCGCGTTCGCAGGGAAAACAACACGTACATATATGTAATCGAATTACACACTTCATACAAATGATTATAATACAATTACAATATAGGTACTAGCGCGAATGGCTTCACACGTAAAGGTATTATACAAATTCGCATAAACACAAACACTCGAATGTTCTCTTTGCAATACGTTTATTGAATCTCGTTATAATAATTAGTACTGTACTTAGAAAAAATATCAAATGAAAAATATGATTTCTTAAATTAGTAAAGAAAGACGCTGTATTCATTACATTTTAAAAAGCTTAAATTCGCTCCACTTTTGCTTTATGTCAAAATCCACTTGTTTTCAACTTCAAACAGAATAAGGACGTTTTGAATTTCATCATAGCGTACTCCGTTATTGGATTTGAAGTAAGATCGAGAACACAAAATATGTTGTTATTAAAATATGAATAGGTATTGTTATGAGTAATGTGGTGTTTAAGAAATTCAAATTTATATTAATTGTTAATTTGTCTATACAAATAGTAACGTAATATCTATAGGTTATAAAAATAACTTTTTAATTCGTATATTTTTTAAATAGCATTAACTAACGATTTAAAGAAAATGTTCATTCCTTGATATTGGTTTTATTTATCCATGTGTGCTTATAAATATCAAACATAGACGACCGCGTGGACTTCTACGCCGCAGGTCCTGGTTTCGAATCCCAGTCGGAGCCAACATTTGTAAAAAACACAAATTGTTGGTTTTCGGGTCTGGTTTTGTTGTGCATGTGAAATGTATGTC
>DWIA01000327.1:0-11441 GCA_018248195.1 Archon apollinus
ATATATAGATATAAAGTAAATATATATACATATATTTTTTAATATTGTTTAGAATTTTAGTGAACGAATTTTTACTCGCAGATTCCGTTCAAACGGCTAGTAGGTTAAACTTCCTCAAATAATAATAATATATGTATATTTACTTTAGGGTTTTTTTTAGTATATATTTAGTTTATCGTATTTTATATAGTTATTATCATTCATATGCAAGGTGTTTAAAATTTTCGTATGATTATTTCATGATTAAATGTCCCGGCAGGCTGGGCATATGGTCGATAAGAATATGCACTAAAAATATAATGAGCTTCGTAGCGTGTTATCCGTAAGAGATATGAGGACTTAAGGAATTTGCTCATAGGTGTCAATCCTGTTTTACATCTGATCGAGGTAACGAGGTATTACGAAGTAAATCAGTTAGTATGGTGTCGATTTCTTCTAACCTAATGAATAGCTACTAGGGTAACATAAAGTAAGCCTTTGCGGAAGCCTGACTGAAATGTTGGAAAGATGTTATGTTTTCCAGAATTGTGGCGACCTGATTATATATCAACTTTTCTAGAACTTTTGAGTATAAGATTAGTAAGGGTAAAAGATTAATATGCCTTAGCTCTTTGATGGAGATGGCGTTAGTTTTCTAAGGGATAGGCTGCACTAACGCTGTTTTCCATTTATTGGGTAATATTGAGCTAGTAATTGATTTATTTATTATGCTATTGATGGTTATTATGGTATGTGGAAGTGTCAAGATTATCATGTCTCTACTAATACCATCAAGACCTTGCGCATTCGATTTTATTGCCATTATCATATTACCTGTTAAATAACTTCTTACGGGGGAGAGAGGTCGCATTACCGTGTCTGTGAAATTCATAGAATGTTAAATGAGAGATCAATGCATAATTGGGTACAGCGACATTCAAAAAGTGGGAATTGATAGCGTCGGGATTGTTGAATGAAGACGGAAGCTCACCTGCATTCTTAAAATTAGGGATTACTGTGCACTTAAGAGTTGTTTTGGAGCAGTTGCATTACTGTTTATGTAGTATTCAAAAAAGGCATTTTTTCTTGAGATAAAACAGTGACCACCATGTTTTTAAGAGTCTTGTAAGTTACACGACCCCATATACAATTATTGTACTTAATCGATCTATGGTCGATACTGCATCAATTACAAATTATTTTAATTTTTTTCTGCATAAAAAACACTAGTTGTCTAAAAAAACACAAAACACTAGTGTCACCCACATTATCATTGTCATTTTTGTTATTATCAGAATTATTACAAATTTTAATATGCCATAACGGAGGTGCAATAAAAAAAATTATAAACAATCACGACCTTTTCAAATCAAACTAACAAACAAGTTGAAATATTTATAACACGTCTTTACTAACATATTCTTGAGATATCCTCATACATTACTTCCACCTCATCATCAGGTAAGCGCGTATACCTATATGATCTTCAGAGAATACCGTTTGGTTATTCTGAGTATAAGGTACGCTACCCTAGTTGACACACTCCCGATCTTGACAAGGTTGGTAACGAAGGACTTATGAACGATAAACCCGACACCTCCTAGGGACACATGGTCACCCTCCCGGTGGTAAAAAAGTTACCGGATAACTTGCTTACCTCCTCTTCCTGCTCACAAGATTGGTACCTTTAATACCTCAATGTCAGAGTTCCTCATCGGTCTTGATAGTATACCAGGCATAGTAGAGCGTTTGAATCTCACATTGCAGGCAGTGTCCAACTGGGGTAAAATCAATCTTGTGAGTTTTAATACCATCAAAAGTCAAACGAGTCTGTTCTCCGCAAAAAGTTCGTTCACCTTGGCTTCTACTTTTTAGAGTGTATCTATGGAATACACCGACCGCATACAGTTGTAAGTCGTCGGGGTCACATTGAAACTTAACTTTAGGGGGCTTTTTGAGTCTAATGCGTAAGCAGTTGCAAAGAAATTTGGAGTCCTTGCCAGTGTCTTATTCTTCGAATAGGTTACATTTTAGAGAGTGTGTGCATGAATTACACAATTTAATTCCCCATTCCTTTTCCATCATCAAACACTATGATCGACGGCACGCTTCGTCGTTCATAATGCGTACAATAAGTGCATTTACTATCAAAAACTACATAGCTACCTCTCGCGGCGGGATCGACGGGATAGTAGTTAAGCATTGGCTTATTAATTTAAAAATAAAGTTTTTATATCTCACTGCTGAGCAAAATTATCTTCTCCTTTGAGAAGGTTTTGATGCTACGAAGAGTGCACCACTCTGCTCCAGTTGACGGACTGTACATGCCATGGAAATATTTTTATTACACTGATATGAGCGTTTCCTCACATTCACAGCAGAGCTCTTGGTAAAACTCGTACATAAATACTATTCTGATCATGTAATTTGTAATGTTTTACTTTCCTAATTGGTTGATTTTTTTAGTATTATTCAGTTTGTTGAACTTTGCCTGTAAATAACTACAACATATGTATGTTTGCTGAAATAATAACATATAACGTTTTATTAGACCATTTATTACGCCTTTCTTAACATTGCCTTGCTTGATTTAATACACAAAATTCATTGTATTTTCAGTGTTGTCTGTTTTCGTTAAATCAAATAAATACTTTAAATATATTCACTTTAAATATAAATGAAATTCCAAATCAAACAAAAACAGTGTTCATATTTGTAAAAAATTTTAATCAAATATTAACGTTTTTATTCATAAACATGACTAAATCATAGGAGACAAGGTAATGAGTCATGGCTGTATACACAGTAAATCATGAATATTGGTCGTTATTCGGACGCCAGGATGCAGTAACAAACTAGCACTCACGAACACTCTCTAAATGTCGGTAATTGATGTACAGTGTCTATATCATATTTATTCAACTAAGCGCTCTGTAAAGGACAGCTCGATTATGTGTCATATATGGAAAACGGGTTCATATAATCTCAGTGGATTTTCACAATTTTTTATTAAAATTTACGCAAGGGTCACTATTTTCACACGTGACTTATCAATTTCCATCACTATGTCAATACTAGTGCACTTGATAGATTATTATGGAATTTTGTATAATATTGTATTAAAATGTTTTATAAAGTAATTACTTTAAAATATACGAGTATATATGTCATATCTATATATGTCAAAATTTGTACTTATTACCGTTACATTATAAAATAATTGTACATTTATGAAATAAATGAAATTAAGATTTATTAAAGAATAATGCTAATACAAAATAAGCCGTTTGGTTACGTTTTATCAATGTATGTGTCGTTTAAATTATTACACTAGAACTATTGTCATATTGATAATAAATTATGTTGATAAACTAGGGCTACAATTACTTAACATAAGTTTGTATTCAAAGTTTAATATAAGAAAGATTATTATCCTTTGTAAATCACATAATCATGCTGACTGATTAATTCTAGTAATTCATATAACATGCCGACACCTACTCATGCTACTTTTATCCGATAACCACAATGGTGATGAATAAATGACAAAATTTAATACTAAAAATTTCCTTACAAAACTTTAAACAAACAAAAAATCTTTTATTGAAAGGAAAATTTTATATCAGGTACAAAATACTCATAATATTAATATTTATATCATTTTAAATTAACATTTTTAATTATAGTAATGTGTTATATTACTTTTATCCATCTTAAGATAGTTAATAGTTGTCTATCTGGTACAAACCTTCTCTTGATTTGGTACCGCACCACGTGACCCTGGGGTCAGAGTACCTGCCTGCTTAGTTATATATTCCGGGCTCCCATTTCATTCAAAACCAATTTATACACGTTATTTATTTTTTAGTTTTCGTAAAATTGTAATGTGTCCTATGTCTGTAACACAGCTTTTGACCCTTAGTGGTGTTCTAGTGGTGGTAATAGGATGCCTAAGTAGGAATCCGATTACGGAGGTAGCAGTAGTGTGCAAACGTTAGTGTGTTTCGGCTTTAAGGGCACTGAGAGTTAGTGTAATTAATGGGCATATGAGACTTAAGGACTGATGTCTCAGGGTGACGAGCGCAGTGTCGTGTTATACAGAAATGTTCTGGGTGATACAGTATTTATTATGGGCAGATGTTGCACTTACGACATAATGAAGGATTTGTTCGTCTCTTCACTTTCTTCCATAAAAAATCTTACACTGAAAAGTCACGTACACCAGAAGTGTTACATCAAAAACGGAAAAATAAAGATTAATGAATGTCTGTGTGTGTGCATAACATATCATGCACAGAGGACATGTTTGCGGTGTTAACAAGACAATATTGATCTGATTTAAACAGTACAGGTAGAACCTACATCAAAGTTGACGTTAATCTGGCACAGAGTTGATCTGACACATAGTTGATAACTATAAATGAAAGTTTTCATTACAGACAAAGTAAGACTTAAGTCGCTGATAAGAAACATCATTTAAAAACAGAAGAAAATAACTGGCACATTTTCTCACTAATTAGTAATAGATTTCGTAACACAACATTGCATTACATTAGAAAACCGGCCATTTTCGTGTCGGACCTCGCACAGTAAATGGTTCCTGGGTAAAAACCTTCAATGTTAAATAATTTCTGCGATCGCAAAGTTCAGATAAATAGCGTTCAACTGAAATATTCCATGTCACAAAACACTATTTTACCAACTATCTGCTTCGATAAAATAGTTATTTTTTTAATTTGTTTATCAATTTTCAAGGCCTGTCTAACCTCACACGCGTAAGTGTATTGGCATTTTTTCATCCCTCAGAAACATGAATGGGTTGCCACACCTATTATGTTTTTTCATAATTTCACTACACCACTTTATATCAGTTCATACATAAACACCTACCGTTAAAATTTCATCTATATAGTGCCAAGAGTCTCCAAGTCAAATAGCTGTGACACACGGACAAACGGACAGGCCGAAATTATCGGGGTTTCGTTTTTACTACGGAATCCTAAGAAATGGATATAACGTTTAACGTTGCATAGATAATATAAAATTCAACTTTTCGTTCAGACCCAACAAGAAATACTTAAAATATTTAATCTAAGTAACGAACAATACCTGATGTGAATATTTTACGTTTTATTTTATGTAAACCTTATGCGATTATACGTTGTGCATTATATGTGTTGTCTAGACAGAATAAATATATTATACTTAATTTCGTTTGTATATACCACTTTTATTACACATGTATTAGTAATTTTGAATTCTTAATAATAATTTATAATATTTATGAAACCAAACATAACAATACACTTATCTCTACATCTTTGGTAATGACAAATAACACACCCAAGACTAAATTTTACAAATGGTTAATCACTTATATTATTTTTGTGTCAATTAATTTTAAGAAAGAAAGGACATAGACATAGATACATTAGAAAATAAATACCAACTTCCCGCTACAACGTAAGTGTGAGTTTTAATATGGTATAGCTGTTTTATGATACAATATTATCAAGCGACTACAAATAAATAAAAAATTGTAAATTTGTAAAATGAAGTGGCGACGTAAACGAGAAGTTTTAGGGTTTTAGTAGACCCGAAGAGTGCTTTTTCTGCTTTTTTTTCACTTTCGGGGTAGAATAACAAACTAAAAGAGAAAAGCAGTACCTGCAAGTACAGGAAAAAGTCGATGAAACCAATAACCATCGAAACGAGCAGCGGCTAGCTTTAAGAGCAGCCAAGCAACGATCAATAAACCGTTCTTGAACTCAAAAATTAAATCATTCGAATTTATGATGGTGACCTGAGAGGGAAGGTCCATCCTCTGACACCGGCCGCTTGAATATAGCGATTCCATTACGCAATACACTCTACCTTAATGTTGTAAAAACATATAATTTTGTTGTTTTAAAATTTTAATTGATACCAAAGTACATTTGTAAATTATTTAGTATTAATTAAAAGTAAGTTCCAGCGTTCGTACTTTAAAACTGAAAGAAATGTTATAAGCATCCCTTTAAAAAGTAACAAAGACTTCAGCCAAGAAACAGAACACCTTGCGTCTTTTTATACGAAATTCTTAGTCGAAGAGATGTAAGTTTCTGCAAAGGGCTGATTAAAAATTCATAAGACGTTTACAAGTCACCTTTTGTTTCTTACTGTTTATTTGTAATTAGACGAAACGTCTTCGCAAAGGTGTTTTAAATGGAAAACGCCAAACAATTTTGAGTATACAGTTACAAGAAGGGTTTTCTCTTTTAATATTTTTTTAAAATTTTAGTATTTATTTACTAGGTACCAGCGCAGGATCAGTTATTCTGCCATAAAGCAGTAGCGTGCGAACATTACTGTGTTTTGATTTTAAGGGCAGTGAGAGCTAGCATAATTACTGGGCATATAAAACTTTTAAGTTTGATCTGTCTCAAAGTATATAGTACTCAGTAATAGTCATGTGTAAATGTCTCAAAGTGACGAGCGAAGCGTGGTATCATGCAGAAATGTTATAGGTGCCACAGCATTTGTTATGGGCATTCGTTGCGATTTCCATCAGGCACACCATTTGCTTGTCCCGTCACTTTCTTTCAAAAAAGTTTTTATACAACATATTTTATTTTATTAGTTCTATTGTTTCTCTCATTTCTGGTTTGGTACCTTCTGATTTAAAATAATCATAATTTTATGATCGCATATTAGAAGATTACAAATTAAATTATCACATCATATAATACATATTAAATATATATATAGGCAATGTATATACATATATTTTTAATGTTATTTAGTATTTTAGTTAACGAATTCTTACTCGCAAATTCCGTTCAAACGGCTAGTAGGTAGGTTCTTCAAATAATAATAATATATGTATACATCATTTTGAGTTTTTGTTTAGTATATATTTTATGGTACATTATTTAGTTTATCGTATTTTATAGAGTTATTTTCATTCATATGCAAAGTGTTTCAAAATGTCTAACGAATCCCGGCAGGCTAGGCATAGGGTCGATGAGTATATGCACGAAAAAATATAATGAGCTTCGTAGCGTGTTATCCGTAAGAGATATGAGAACTTAAAGAATTTGCTCACAGGTGTCAATCCTGTTTTACAGCTGATGGAGGTAACGAGGCATTAAGAAGTAAATCTGTTAGTATGGCGTCGTATCTTCTAACCTAATGAATATCTACTAGGGTAACATAAACTGAATGGAATTGAAAACCTATTTTGAATTATCTGGTTCGGAGCAACGACCTTCTGTGTTAGGGTTGTGTATAATTTGACATATTTTTTAAAGTTTTAGAAATTTTTATGGTATTCAATTTAGTCATTTAGCAAACACCATTGTGCTTGTTAGATAAATGTAGCATGGGTATGTGTCGCCATTTTATATGAATTACGAAACAGCTCGTATTTTTCAACCAGACAAAAATATAAGAAATACCCCATTATAATACTCTAGTTGACTTCTACATAGAAACCACTATTCCGAAAAACTATGACCGATAATCTTCTTTCTATCCGCTATCAGAATTTAAATACAATCATTATAACAACTTATGACAAGCTTACTGTAGAAAATTGGTTTTCAGGTCTACAAAGAGTAAAGCTTTTTTCATTCATGTACTCCCTACAAATTCCGTCACTTTTCATACTTAAAAGTTATTCGAAAATCAAGCACATCGCGTTACCTATCGCTAAGGGCGGAACAACGTCTGCCTATACAGCTACTGTTGTATATTTTAGAATAAATAATTTTGAATTATTATCACAAAGAATTACTTTAAAAAAAACGGTTGAGTCATAAACATAATTCAAGTTAATGTAACTTATTTTATTTTACTCGGCACAACAACTCCCTCAATTCGCTGTTGGTTTATTTGAATTTGTATAGTAAAATACATATTTTATTTAAACCTTTAAATCGATGTAATTGAAACATTTGCATGAAGTCTATAATATACTAGCTATTGCCTGGCATTAGTTGCCATACCTACTTCAATTTCATTTATTTGTAGTGATCATGATACCTGCTAGTTAGCAATAATACTTTATATTTCTATCTTCTGAACTCTGCAAGATATCGGAATGTAATATAGACGAAAAATGTTACAGTAAATTTTAAGTTAAAATTCCTGTTATAGTACCTAAAATTTTCTTTGAGATCCGTTGAGCAGTTTCGGAGCCTATTTGAGACAAACTTTCAGACAGAACAGATACTTCATTTATATTTATAGTAACAGATTAGGCACATTGTAATTATTATTGACAGTTTTAACAAAAATACTTCTCTATATTTTTCTTTTTAATATATTTTAACGAAAAGGCGTTTTAAAAGTATATTGCGATTTATTTATACTGAAGTAATAAATAATTTGATGAAAATTGAATTTTGGATAGTATTATAGCGATAATAACTCATCAATCGAGTAACATATGGGCGCAGCAGAGTGAAACGCGTGGTAATTTATCATGTCATGATGACTGCTAATTGAAAACATCAATACAAGTTTTACTTTGCTCATGAGAAAATTAATGAAACAAAAAATCATAAGTAAAAGATGTATTATTACTCCTGAGGGCTGAGTCGGAATTTCCTTGTGGCGGTAATCAGGTCTTTAGTTTTCTTTAGTCATAAACGAAACGAAGTAGCATTATGGTGTTCCTTCATGCAGGAACTCTGTGAGAGCGCAGTTATAACCTGATCAAGCCAAGTCACTTATCTCTTTCATCATAACCAATATCTGTTTAACAAATTTAGAAGGAAAATTACTTTGCTAATATCCGCATGCAAAATGAAAAATAGTGTATATTAGCTAAATTTGAAGAGCACCGCACTCCCTCTCACAATAGTGTGCACAAGAAAACTATTACCGCCACCAGGAACCGCGACCAGATACCCTTCACCACTACAACACTACCACTAGGCAATATACACCACTTAACCAAAAAAAACGCCACACGTGTTTCGCCACAAAACGAGGCATTCTCAAGCGATATAGACCCTACGACAGATAGCTGCCGAGAGCAACTCACTTGGCTCGCCGCTCAAGCGGTTCCTGGTGGCGGTAATAGTTTGATTGTGCACGCTTTTGTGGCAGGGAGGGCAGTGCTCTTCAAAAACTAGGTAATATACACTATTTTTCATTTTTGCATGCGGATCTTAGCAAAGTATTTTCCTTCTAAATTTGTTATAATGGATTTCCGCAAAGTAATGTCTGATTCTATTAACAATATCTGGTTGCTACTTTAAATTAAAGGCATATGCCTATGAAATATGTCGTCATAAATTCGGATGCCAGGGCTGACCCTTTCGGGATTGCAAATAATGTATTATATCCCATTTTTAAGGTTCCGTATTTAAAATTTAATCAGAACACAGTCGTCCTGTTTGTGTGTTCGTGTGCCTTTATACCACCAATTTTAAGTGCTGATTTACCACGTGCTCGACGGTGAAGGAAAACATCGTGAGGAAACCTGCATGTCTGAGAAATAAAAAAATCTAGAACATGTGAAGTCCGCCAATACGCATTGGAGCAGCGTGGCGGGCCCTTCCCGGCTCCAAAACCTTCTCGAAATGAGAGGAGGCCTGTGCTCAGCCGTGGGGCATTAATAGGCTGAAACTTTACTTTTTACAGTTTCTATATAATGCTATACGTAAATAGGTATGAACCTATGTAACTTTATTATTTGACGCATTAAATATTGTGACCTCGCATCCTCATGAGTCAATCTCAATTACAACAATTCAGACAATTACAAATAAGAAACCGCAGCGTGGATTTGGCATGAATATTTAAATTTGTTGACGCGTCGTCTAGTGATTACGGGGAATACTAAATACAGACTGTATGAATACATGAATAAAGTAATCTGAATTGAAATATGTTTCTACAATGTGCATAAAAGTGTTTAAAACTTCAGAACCGGTGAAAGAAACAAGATGAAACATTTTTTATAAATAAAATGACTCGGCGAGCAAGTCTAGTGGTGGTAGGATTCCCATGCAGGAATCCGTCTAGGTAGGTACCAGCCCAGTGCCAGTTATTCTTTCTTAAAGTACTAGCGTGCTAACATTACTGTGTTTCGGTTTAAAGGGTGCCGAGAGCTGAGCATATGAGACTTAAGAACTGATGTCTCAGGGTGACGAGCGCAGTGTGGTGTCGTGTCACACAACTATTCTGGGTGACACAGCATTTGTTATGTACGTTGCGCTTACCATTAGGTGAATGATTCGATCGACTCGTCATTTACTTCTATAAAAAACATCAATGGTTCAATCAATTACATTTATTAGCTAATTATGCTACATCGATAATAATCTTAACTCCTTTAATAAATAAAACTTCAAACAGTGATATTTTACCCTAGATTCGATACTATACAGAACTTATTTACGAAGTTTACTGAATTGTGTTCGAATGATTCAATCCTACAAATAGACTTTTATGTAGATTAGAGATGCCCATTTACAATGATAAATCTGAAGAGGATGTAAAATTTACTGTTTTATGTTCAACGATTCAGTCTAACAAATCCAACAAAACTAGACATCTCAAACTGGAAGGAGTTGCCATGATCGCTACGTTTGACTGGCACATTAGCGATCCTTCTCGTAATCGGTCCGAATCTGAAACATACCTAACCTATGTTAGGTTGTTCCAGAGGTCGGACACCACCAGTTTTTTGTGGAATTCCCTCTAGATTTTATGACACGGAACGAGATGGGATGATAGTCTTATGCCGCTACCACACGGCAATATATTAGTATGTTTTTTACAGTTTTATATTAAATTAGTTCATAGAATCAGGCGTCACTTTGCAGAAGTCCATTATAGTAAAGGCATCAAAGTTAATTTGCTAAATTCCTCAATAAATTAAGTGGTGTATTGCCTAGTGGCAGTGCTGTAGATGACAGGCATCTGGTAGCGGTTTTCGGTATATGAATAATATGTGTATGAGAAATAGCCACCGACAAATAGAAAGCTGTGTAGTGGCAGCTTTAGAAAATCTACGACCCCATTTCGTCCCATGGCTGTCGTAAGAATCGACAAAGGGAGTTTGCCAGGATAATATAATGGCTTCCGACAGGTGGCGCAATAACAATCTCGAAAATTTCCAGAATTAAAATACACAGACCCATGTCGGGCAGCAGCGTTTTAGTTTCGAGGCGTCTGGTACTGGGATAACCAATCCGCCGTGGTGATTATGGCAAATCCTATTACTTGGGAGAAGCCTATGTTCAGCAGTGGACTATTAAGAGGCTGACAAAGACTTAGGATAAGATAAAAATGGTGTTCTTCCGATCTACAGTAATCTATAATTACTGCGTACTCTGACTGACATCGAAAAGAGGTTATTTGTCTACATATCAATAGACTTACACTGCCGGGAAAAGTTTGAGACCACCTTGAAAAAATTACAATATTGAATAAAACTCCAAAAGTTAGTGCTCTACAAATTATTTATT
>DWIA01000328.1:0-11428 GCA_018248195.1 Archon apollinus
TACGTAGAGATCTTCTAGAGGTAAATGTTAGGATAATTTTGGAAAAACATTAGATTTTTATTTCTTAGGCATTAGTTATTTATATTGTTTACTAGAACTTGTGTATGAATTAAATTTGTAAATAATCGAAGATGTAGTGGAAGTGCAGACAATGTGCATTCTGTCTCGGGGTCGAGCGCGAGCCAACCTAATAGGTGACTGTGGGTAAAAATAAACAAAAATTGGGGATCTAAACGGATTCCTGTATAGAAATCAAACCACCAGTAAGATCTTATCCCATAGATTAGTTAAACATATCCCGGTGTACATGTTTTTTTAAAAGTCCCGTACTAGGATCTCCTACTTTGTGAGTGCATTTTACAGACATACATTTTACATGCACAACACTACCAGACTCGAAAATGAATGTTTTGTGTTTTTCGACTGGGATTCGAGCCAAGGACCCGCGGCGTAGAAGTCAGTTATTCTGACCACTTGGCCACGAGTTGGTCATATATCAATATTATAAAAAATTATAAACAAACATTGGTGCTCCTTCATTGGCTTGTGGTTTTCCTTAATAACTTTTCACGACCCAAAGCAAGGACGCACCACATATTGTAGTGTACGTTCTTACACCGTAGTCACTATGTATTTAATAATATACTTAAAAAGTCTTCGAACTCTCCCTTATTGTAGGTGTGTTTTACAATTATCCGTACGCCATACAAATATTGGTCCCGTTGCGGGCGGAATTTAACATGCGACCCATAGCACAGTAGCCAATCGCTTAGCCGGTTTTTTTAAATTAAGGAAGTGACAAAACGTAAGCGGAACGTCTGCCCATAACAAACTTGTGTCACCTGCAACGTTTCTGTATTACACCATAATGCGCTCGTCACCATGAAACATCAGTTTTCAAGTCTCATATGCCTAGCTGCCTGTAACTACTTTACACTAGCTCTCAGTGCCCTTCAAACTGAAACAGAGAAACGTTTGCACACTACTGCTTCACGAGAATCCTACTACCAGTTGGATGCCAGTTAGATAATCGACTAGTTGTTTCTTAAAAACCTAAGCTAGCTAAGCGGTAGTTAACTCTATAACTTTTTATGAAATGTTATTTTTTTCATATCCGAATTATGTAAAGCCAGTAAGTGAGGAAGCAAAATCATAAAATTCTACTGAAGTTACAAAAATAACTCCAATTATATAAATCGTTACATATTAAATATTCCTTACGTCAGCTGGAAAAAGTTTTCAAAAAAATTACGCATTCCCTAGTTTATTTACATTTCAGTTTTGTTTAATCTTCATTTATGTTTTGTAATAACTTTGAAATGTTTTGGCTAGGGAAAAACTGAAATGATGATACCGATGATTTTGGCTACTATTCTGAACAAAACGAAAACCGCGTGGCATAGTTGTCACAGACTGTTGACCTGACTACTACGCCGCGGGGTCCTGGGTCAGCATTCCAGGTAGAGCCAATATTTATACAAAAGCACAAACTGTTGGTTTTCGGGTCTAGTTTTATTGTGTAAGTCAATTTTATGACTCCGTCGTTTTAAAAAATGTGGTTCACGATGGATGTTGATCTAAGGGAATCAATCACCCCATATCAACCCGTAAGTGTGCGTCGCCAATTAGTTATTCCTGAGGGCACGTGGGGCATGGCCTTTGGCCTTATGGAAGCCCCGAAATGTCGGAACCCAGTATCTCAGTATCTCAGCCTCTGTATTTTTTATCTAATAAATCAATTAAAAAATCCTTTACAAACTGGTCTCTTAGTTTACGAACAATTAACAACGCTTAACTTAATCAGTCCCAGGTTCTAGGTTCTAATTTCAGCTAAAGCCAACATTTCCACGAAAATACAAATTCTTGGGTTTTCGGGTCTGGTTGTGTTATGATAATCTCCGTGTCTCTCATATTGCATCCTAGCCTACTTCGAAAGTTATCGCATCAGTTTTACATCGGGCAAGTAGATTACGATGATTCGGTTCCTCTGTGTTTACGCGTATATTTATTGTACCATGTGCATGGATATGAGACGTAATAATACGTGATATACGTAATAACTGAGCATATGAGACTTAAGATCTAACATCACTGGATGGCGAGTGTAGTGCGATGGCACAAAGAAATGTTCTGGTTGTCACGGCATTTTTCTCGACACTTACTTCCATAAAAGAAATTTTTGCACATTACTGCTAGACAGAAAAAATAAATGGCAGTGATCCTGGTCCTAGCCCACATTGAGCGTCCCGAATTGATCTATATCGTCAATTTCGGCTTGCTGTTGCATGCTTTAAGGTGAGAAAAATTTGGTGTGCGTGACATGTATTAGGAAATTCCATTACAAGGTAAATAACAGCGTCTAAAAAATATATATATAATTAGCACATGGTCTACAGAGCAAGAATTTGGAAGCCGTTGAGTTAGAGGATTATCCGTAGGCATCCTACTGGGTATAAAGTTGTAGGTGCACTATCATCTCTAATTTAATTTCGTAATACGCAAGGGACCTGAGTTTAAACCCTGGTGTCGTGATCTCCAAAATTGTTCTGTAATTTAAGTGTCGATTTACTACATACTCAGTGGTTAAGGAAAGCATCGAGATGCAGGTTTGCATGTATGAGGAATAAAATATTTCGATGACACGTAAAGTCGACGCACATTGCCAGCATAGCGGACTCTTCCGGGCTGGAAAATATCATCGTTTCTAACACACGGCGCAAAAACCTCTAACACGCACGGCCACTTTATGGAATGAGTTGGCGAATGATCTAAACAGAGACTTATGCCCCGCTGTGAACTAAAGACATGCTGATAAACACGCATAAGTTGTACATGACATAATATATAGTAGACAGATTATTTGTTACTATCCTTAATATTTTACCACCAGACCAGACCGGACCACCTGAAACCAGAAATTCCACCACGCTACTCCAGTGCCGGGATTCTTATTTGTTTATAGGTTGACGACCACGTGACTTTGTAGACAAAGTAACTAACTGCTACGCCGCGGGTCAATATTTGTGCAAAAACAACACAAATACTTCGGGCTTAGTTATATTGTGTTTCCCCGTGTGTCACCACATTGCATACCACTTGCGATCTTATCGCAACAGCGTTACACCGGGCTCAGGTAGCATAGGACGAGTGAGTGCCTCTGTGTGGCACTTTAATACCTCCTACGCAGATGATTGCTTTTGAAAATATTCGGAAGTTGTCGCCGTGGTCGAACAACATACAGGAGGACATTACGTATCCTCGCGATATTTTCCTCATCCGCGAAGCACGTGATCAATCAGTACTTGCAAAGTATTCGTAATTTTAGTGCCTTTATTAAACACTCACACATCACTTTGCAATAAATTTTAATGGTGCCGGCACCGGAGACTGAGTCACTCACTGCTGTCAAATTTAAGGCTAGCGTCCTGGTCCCGAGTTACTATTTAATACAGAAAATCGTCCATTACATCATGATATTCTTTTGAGTAAATGAAATAAAAAAATTAAAAAGAAAAACTATTAAAAAAATATAAAGAAATCATTACGAAAAATCAAATTGAACCTTCTGGTACAGGGAGAAAAATCTTACCACCGCGTGGTCAAGTGGTCACGGCCTGACTACTGCGCCGTGGGTTCATGAAATGAAATCTCTTGGTCTCCGATAGGTGATTAAGTTATCACCTCGAAAATTGTTGCATCAAAAATACACAGTCTGACGATGAGTAGCACCGCCTAAGGTGCCTATTGCGATCGTCGATTATGGCAAGATGTTCCTTCTTGAGAAGGCAAAGGCCCGTCTATACAGAAAAGGTTAATTGTCTAATGATGATACCTCCGCTGAACATTTTTTTATTTTATTTTATTTTATTTTAAAAACATATGGCTTACAAATAAAGTGATACAGAAAACTAAAAGAATTATGAAATTAAAGTTATTGACATGTTTTCAAATGTACCTTTTCAAAACTAATAAGTTAACTAAATGGTATTAATAATTAAAAGAGATGTGCATATTTTTGGCCTGGTTCTCGGTTCTATAAAGTTAAACGTAACGTGTCCGCATTTATACTATACACAAAAGAAATGATACGTCGGCAGATCGTTGGAGTGGTCCAACTGGGACTCGACCGGCGTTTGCGAGTTTGACCCTCAATTCCAATAAAGCCCGTCCTGCCTAAAAAATCTAAAAGTTAACGTACTGTCTTTTAAGTAGGATCAGTCATATCTTTGATGAGTTCTGAATACATAATTTATTATTATATTATTTTGTCATAATGGTTGACATGCGTCAATCTCTTGGCAGCTGCCAAGAGATTGACTTCTGAATCGCGGTTTCGATTCCCGCACGGGATAAATATTTATATGGCCTACAGATAATTGCTCCGGGTTTATGTTTGTGCATGTTAATTTAACAAAATTATGTAATAAATTAGAATCCACATAAGTGAAAGTTAATCTGAGATCCGCCTAGGTAGGTACCGCATTGCTAGTTATTCTGCCGTCAAACGGTAAATTCTTATTTGTTTACTCCATGTATTACTTAAAAGCAAATGAAGCGATGAAACAAAAGCGAAAGCAAATATTTGTATATATTTTAAACTTCTATTTTTATTCAATAAGTTTATTTAACCTATTCTTCTTCTTTATCAGCCACTGCTGAACATATTCCTCTCACAAGAAAGGAGGATTTGTCATAATCACCACACTTGGTAGGCGGTTTGGTAATCGCAGTATCAGATATCTCGTACCTCAGACGCTGCTGCCTGTCATAGGTTTATTTATTTTAAGACTGGCATTTTTGGAGATGGTCATTCACCACCTGTTGGAAGCCATGAGATTATCCTGGCATTTCCCTTAGTCGCCTGCTATGACACCCATGGGACGATATGGGGTGGCAGATTTTTTTACGCTGCCAACACACGGCACAACCTAACCTATTGTTTATTCTTAATTAGAGTTGTCGCTGCTCAGTGGCCGGGTGATCGCCGAAAAAAAGGCGACCACATGACTGCGCCGTACGGCATTGCTAGATCCTTCCTCGATGAACGCTATGTAATGTAAAAATATTTTATAAGCTACTTTAGTATTTCCCCAGATAAGCGCATTCAAACATACAAACCTATCAGCAAGTAATATCCAAAATAGTAAGATATATAAAAAGAAATCGTTTTGCTGGGTTGTTTAGTTTTGGTTATACAATTAGAAGAAAAGACATGCACCAAATCCTTTAAAACACTATCGAGATCTCAAAAAATAATTAATGCATTTTACCACACTAGGATTCCTATGCAGGAAAGTCAGCCTAGGTAGGTATTACCGCACTGCCAGCTAATCTGGCGCTCTCTAGCTGGATCATCGCGTCACTTACTTCCATAAAAATGATATGCCATTTTAAAACTTAAAAATAAAAAATAAAAAATTCCGCATAATATTACTTAATTTAAACTTTACCCGCAACATTTTAAAAACTCCATGCCATTGTTTGTAATATCAGTCAATTTATTTCCTCAGTCTCATTTTTGTCTTGCTCGAGAGTCTATACAAGTACGTAATTAGTTTTCTTTCCAGTGCTCAATATATTTCAAATAGAGCGCAAAAGAAATACATAGTGTGGGTTGTACTTAAGGTAAACCTCTAAACAATATGAAATATAATAAAACTCGCAAAGAAATTTATTATAAAATTCTAGACTTACTTTAATAATAATTGTAGACCCTTGTGATCCCTTTTATCTACGGCAAGTGGTAACTCAGGATGACCTCTATTAAGGCAAACTAATGTTTGCCTTAAATTTCATAGTAACTGAGTGATCCTATTGCTGTGTGGTGGCGGCGTTAGAGAATCTGTCATCTAATTTCATCCTCTGGGAGTAGTAAAGACTAAGGGAAATGCCAGAAATATCGCACGGTCGCTCCGGTTGATGGCGGAATAACCATCCCTACTATGCTTGACATAAATTATCCTGAATGGTGACGGGCAGCAGCATCTAAGGTGCAAATTGTCTGGTACTGCGATCGCCAATCCTTCTGCCAAGCGTGGCGATTACGGCCGTTGAAAAAGAAGAATAAGAAGAATCATCTGAGTTCGATACCCAGTCAGATTCAGATTTTAGTAAACATAGAATTTTAAATGACTAGCAATTCAGTTCTACAAAAGGTAGGTCAACGACTAATACAGGTGTAAAACTAGTGTATCCGTTTTGTTTTCGATCTACGAAAGTATTTTAGTAAGTTCTCAACTGAAATGGTTAAATATTCCGCAACAGAAAACATTTAAAATTCTTTGCACTGTTTTCACAATCCTGAACGATGCACTTGTCCTAACGAATTTGAAATCTAAATTTGATTAGCCATTAACGAAATCTTCGGTCCCATGATAATCTCATACTTAATTCTCCTCACCGTACTGGTTTTCTCACAAACTCTTTAGCTGTTCTGGAATGGGCTTTCTATTAAAATTCAAAAGTCCTTCCCCACCACTGTACACGCTTCTCCCGCTAACCTTCTGGTTGACTGGTAAAAAATGCCATATGGTATTAAGTCCGCCGTTTATACTATTTGTGCAATAAAATATGGAATGAATAATAAATAAAAAAGCTTTTGATAATATAATAAATGGTTTGTGGCAAATAATACACTTTTAAATGCGGGTTAAACAAAATGTTAACACTTCAAAATGAATCTGAATTATATTTGGAGAACTTGTAAAATTTGGAGCAACCATTTCAAAATTCAACTGTATTTCTTGGAAACTGTTGATTCCAAGATATAGATGGTGAATGCAATCTGAAAAAATAGATTCGAACTTAAATTCCGCTATTATTGCCATAAAAAGGATTAGACATCTGACTGATGATGCTACAGCTAAACCATACCTTCACAGAATTATGTCCTATAGCGTATTACTATGGGGATCCGCAGCGAATCATCTCAACGCATTCTACAGGATACAGTAATTTTTTCATAAATAAATTCATGTTGTTCCGTACGTATATAATATTTTCAAAAATAAGGAACGACGGAAGCTTTTAAATATTAATCTCATTGAATAGTTCACGTAGCAAATCGCTAGGACTCTAGTTAAAGATTGATCAAAATGCTTGGTTCTGCAAAATGAATACTGTTTGCAATCCCGCTGCGGATCCCCACAGTAATATGCTGTAGGACATTAGTGATGTTAAAAGTTTTGCCTGTATTTATTTAAAAAAAAATGAAGTCACAATTCCTTCTACATTAAACATAATTATTTCGACCCTGTAGTCCAATACTGAACACTGCTTCATCATAGATTATAAAGATAATACGACCGTGAGGCCCAGATTACCTAACTTCTACGAAACGGGTCCTGGGTTGGATCGTGTTGGATATTATTATATAAAAAAAATTATTACATAAAACATTCAACGAACGACGTTCCTGAAAGACTATCCTGGGTTACACGACTGACTAAGGACAACTGTTGAGAAGTGGTTGGTCAGTCCTGGAACTAACCTGAAGATGGTCGTTTTTGGTATACAGATCAGAAAATATGTTTTTATTGGCGTTATTCATCTCAGATCAGTGCACACTTTTACAAGACCCAGAGATGATTATAAATATTTTGAGGGATGTGCCTACTGCGTTACGTGAGTAACCAACACATCATAAAAATAAAAATGATTCAAGTTTCTGCCGGTAAATAGTTCAGTTAGTGACTTTGTTTTTAGATATTGAATACCTTGATATCAACGTTCCATTTTTTAATATCAATAAACTGTACAGCAAATAAACAGTAATTTCTTAGCCTGAATAAAGTATGAAGGACAATTTATTCGATTACTTAAAATTAATCCGTAAAACTACACGCACGTAAAACCAAAACCATATAAATAAACTAGTTAATTACTTACTATTAGATTTGCAATATCGTACGAATCCCCCAATAAATTGTTTTGAAAACCGATACAAAATACCAATTAATAGTTCCACTTCGTTATGAATCATCACTAGACCAGAATATTAGATTTACCTACATTTGTAGCGCGCATGGATCAAATATCTATTTATCACTGGGACTAGTAGGTAACTCGTGTACGACACGGTATACAAATTAATACACAATACACAATAATCTTAAGTGCTTGTTTTCAGAAATGATCATGCACATCTAGGGAGATGGTGCGCTTTTTTAAGACGTAGTTGATTCCCATTAGTTTTGATCAAATCCCTGTTCCATTGTTCCTTTTTAGTAAAGTTATTATAATATCCAACATATTATAATAACTTTACTGTTTTATTTTTTGTATCTCGTTGACATTAAGCGTTTCATAATTGGTGGTTTGCTGGTGGTAGGATTCCTATGCAGGAACAGTCTAGGTAGGTACCACCGCAGTACCAGTTTTTCGGTGGTCAACCAGTACAACAGTGTGCAAACATTAATGTGTCTTCGGTTTAAAGGAACTGATAGCTAATGTCAATACTGGGCGAAAGAGACCAAAGAACTGATTTCACAAGGTGATCATCACAAAGGGATGCCAACAGAAATGTTCTGGTTGGCACAGCGTCTCTTATAAGCATACGTTGCACTAACCGTCACGTGATCGACTTGCTTTTCTCGACATTTACTTCAATTAAAAAAAAATTGTAGCAACCTAAGTTTTATTAAAAAACAATGCTACACTCAAATATTTACTGCATACATATTTACAGGTTCTCTAACTCTTTCATGAGGAAAACCAAAATTACACCTCCGGTCACAACAACAAAAATATTCTGCAACAATACGCAATGGTGTGATAATAGAAATATTTGGAGTTTTGCTTCATATATTAATACAAAAGAGCAACAGCTACTGAATCTTCGGTTTCCCTTGCTGGCTCTCAAAACTAATGTCAAATGAAATGTCTTCTTTGATAAATTATCATACTCTGCATCACCAGCTTATCTTCTCTGCAGAGATGCTGTAAGCCTAGCATTTATGAGGCGAGAAACAGCAAACAAAGCATTAAATGTGACGTTAAACTCACTTTCATCTAATACAGTGAAGCACTATGATTCATCTTTAAAGTTATGGTGGCTGTTTTGTTTGGATTACAATAAAGACACTTGTCAAACATTTATTCCCTATATAACAAAATTCTTAAGTTAATGCTATAAAAACTTAGTATCATATGGGATTACTTGATCAGCACTTTTCTAAATTGGACTGGACTATAGTTTTGAAAGATTTACTAAAGGTATCTTTTGATCAAAGTTACCCATACAACACTGTAACATAACATGGGATTCAGAATTGGAACTTAACCTTCTGGATAGCGCAGACAAAGATGCATCATTAGAAGAAGTAACCAATAAATTAGTAACAATCCTCGCATTGACAACTGGTCATACATATAATAGTACAAACATTGCCAATGATAACCATTTCTAATACTGACTGACAGTGGTGTAGAAGTATCCATATGTAGAAGGAAGCTGGAATAAATGTCACCACCGTCTCAGCTCCATAGTACCAGACCTGCATCAATATTTGTTCAGAGATAAGGAAGGCTTCAAAAATCTGCCACATTTGGCAGAGATTACAATAAACAGATTAATCAACATCTAACTCAGTTTAGTAGTGCAATATGCAATACTATGACAAACACTAAAATAGTTATTAATGTAGATAATTTAGTTAAAATATTTTTTTTAACAAACTGGTGTTTATTCACAACCCAACTTCAAACATCTTCTCATTAAACCGTCTCGGACAAGGAGCGAGTATAATTATAAGATTAAACGAACTTATCTTAAGTGAAGTTCTGTCTTAAGTATACGAAGCATCTTGCCCGAGACGGCAGTCCCAAAAATCCTCCCACTTGTACTTACGAAGAAGTATAATCTCAGAATAAAGGGTTGTTCATAAAGGCTGACTTTAAACGTGTAACGGCAATGGCACCGTAACGGCATGTAAACAGAGTTGCCACACGAGGGAATTAATACTTTTTTAGCGTTAAAGTTGTGACTTAGCGCCGGTACACTCAAAGTTACTTCTCGTTAAACAGTCTCAACTTTGTAGACGTATATTAAGATAGAAGTTCACTTAAAGTTATTTCGTATAATTTCATAATTATCCTATCTATCTACAATTTGACAACTAGGTGATCTTCCTCCAACTCCTCCGCAGTTGATAGCTTCTGGCAATGTCTGGCAAAAAATTCGTTCGCGTGTACTTTGGATTCCGTTCAGGTTATTAAAAAACATCTAAGCAAAAAAAATAAATTATAAGGGGCTCAACCAAAATCTTATTCAAAAGTAACTGCGTTGATGATCTAAGTCCGATAGCCACTTTACCGTAACCTTATTTTATAATATCACAAATGGAATCCTATGACTTGAGAATTTTCAAAAGCCAATGTTTTTGCTATTATACAATAGACAATGGTTTGTATAAAGCCGCCGAACTGATCAAACAAACGTGATGAAACTTAGCCAAACTTGGACCCAGAGTTTCCAAACTTTATGAAAGTTCTCGACTATAATCTCTTCGCACTGACGGACGGACAAAAAGTGTACTTTGTTTTAGTAAAGTTCCTTTTTTTTATATATAATGTGCCATACACGATGGGCTAACAACTAACATCCCACATGGTACTAAGTGATTGTACGGTTCAAGATACGTAAAAATTCTAGTATATAATTAACCTTAAAAATAATAGTGCAATCGAAACAATAGAATATTAACCGGATCAAATTCAATGTATAACAAAGACAGCAAAGGAACCGGAGCAAAACTTGAAAATGAGGGCCGTTCCATAATGAAGGAAATTGGTTTTTACTCGAGTAATAAAAAATAATTAGATGATAGGACTTTCTATCTAATTTTGCGAAAAGTTGTAGAATTTAGGTGACTTATTTCTGAATTTTCTTATTCTATATATTGCATAGGTGAAGTTTTCGTTTTTAGGCTTTGCTTTTTACAGCTTCATTTAAAAAACAAAAAACTAAGGTCTTGGTTTGGTAAGACTACATACCCAACATAAATACATAAACAAAGTTTATATTATTGTTACGAACACTGAAAGAACAAAGACAACATGAAACCCCTTACTCAATACTAGATGGCTAGAGCAACTACTGTGGAACTATATAGAAGTATACTCTCGTAAACCGGGTACATGCGCGAACTTTCCAGAATCATCCAACCCAGTCTATCACGTTCGCGCGAGTCGAGTACGTTCCAGAAAGGAACTTTCTGGAAAGTTCGCGCGAGTCGGGAACTTTCTGAAACGTTCGCGCGAGTCGGGAACTTTCTGGAACTATCGCGCGAGTCGGGAACTTTCTGGATTGGTCGGCCCATATAAATAGCCGCAGGGAGGCGAGCGAGTTCAGATCAGTTTGAGCTACCTTCGAGGCGACTTCGAAGTGAAAACCAGTGATCAAGAGTGATACCAGTGAAACCTACGGCTT
>DWIA01000329.1:0-11395 GCA_018248195.1 Archon apollinus
TAAAGCACTCGAAACGTCGGGAAATAAATAGTAAAAATAAACGCGATAAATTCCGTAAATATATAGTTTTATCAAATTCATAATATCTTGTCATAGACATATTCTATAACAGGACTACCAACCAACCAGACAACCCAACGGAAATTCGTCGACAGATTCGTGTGACGGAACTTACGAGAATATAGGCGATATCTTGCCTCTCAATCTCTTCCACTCATTCCCTCTGAGAAACAGGACGGAACCAGCCAACGGGTCAACCTCTTTATTAAAGAAAAACCCCCGATCCGTGAAGTATTGGAAGTCGTTGACGCAGATCCTCTTGATCAGTTCCGGATCGCGCACCACCAAAGTGCGCTGGAAGAACTGATGGCAACCTGCAATTAAGAAACTACATTTGAATAAATACTTAGCCAGCTAATCGCATGACCCCGTGATCAGCGTACCTATCTGCTGAATTCCATTAATGATTTTCGATCCTGACAACCAATTGAGGTTAATATTGTAACACTGACATAAATGGAATTCGGATTCTGAATGTTTTGTGATTTCCCATGTCCCCGATACTGCACTTAAAGCACAAGACGGTGAACATGAATAAGAATATAACATTATAAGGATGTTAACTTCACTGCTAAGGAATATTGACTTAAATACATTGCTCTGTATTAATGTATTAATATCAGATATTCTGCATATCTTATTATAACACAAAAATGGAGATAAGGGAGACACAGGACTCTAAAAAATAGCACTTTAAAGTTTAATATTTCGCAAGCGGATCTCTGAATCGAAAAATGTTTGTTTTCACACACCCGCAATATTTTTAAAAAACCTATCCAATGACACCCTACACTTTGTGAAAGGCAAGAAAAAAAATCGCCTCTGTTTTACGTGTGGTTCATTTTACCACTATCTGGCGTGATTAATATGTATACCCTTGCCAAATTACAGCTTTGTACTAAGAGTATCTGAGCTAAGTCACGGACGAACGGACGGACATGGCGAAACTATAAGGTTCTTTGTTGACTACAGTCCCCTAAATATAGCAGAATGCCATAATTCCCTCACATATAGAAAATACCTTCCTTCAACGTTCATACATTTTTTTATAATATGTTTTATTACATATTGATATTTCCTCTAACTCCCTCAACGATTAAGAAACAAGTTCTTGAATATGTATTAGATAATAATGTAGTTACAATATTTTATTATGTATTAAAAGTCAAATTCATTAACATCAGCACTTTTATGTCATTATGTTACAACATTATAAAAAGTTTCTATTTTGAACCAGTCCAGTGAATGTATTAAATCACTTATGTATGCTCTTTTTTGATTTCAAAACTTATGAACCCTTTCGTATGCAATAGGGGTATTGAATATTCTTTTTTTGTGTTTGTACAACGACTGTTTGTTGCTTCAATAAGTAAATAAATTAGAAAGATTCTTTCGAATTTTCGTCCAACGGAATGAAAACTTAAGAAGCAAAAATAATAGTTAGGTTTCTTACCCTAATGAGAAGCTATGTAACAATGTAATTTAAAAAAATGACGTTCAATAAGTACGAGTATTATGTAAATATTCTGTATTGAATAAAATTATTCTATTCTTTTCTAAATAATATTATTTCAGGGTGAGTTACTGTTCGACTTGTATTAAGTACTAGCTGTTTCCCGCCCGCTTCGCTTGGCGTAAATTAAAATTAAGAAATTATTGCTTTTTGGTTTACAATTTCATGGTCTTTAATTTTTTTGCGCGGAACCCTGAATATTTTTCTGAAATAAAAGTAGCCTAAGTTACCTGCTATAACATCAGCTATCTACCAGTGAAAGTCCCGTCAAAATCGGTCCAGCCGTTACGGAGATTAGCCGGAACAAACAGACAGACAAACAAAAATTTTAAAAATAGGTTTTTTCTTATAAGTACCATATATACTTTCATATGCATTTAGTAAAAAGCTGTTGTTTTGACATTACAAACAGATACTTTAATTTTATTTATTTGTATAGATTACAATAATACCTTCTTATATATATGGGGTGGTACCTACTTAGACGTATTCCTGCATAGAAATCCTACCACGTTTTTAAATATCTGCAAGGAGGCTTCGCAACCCATTTATATCTTTTTGTCTGAGATGATGTTAGTATCTCCTGTATCAGTTATTTGAAAATCACATCTCGTGAGGCCCACGGAACACAAAATAATGAATATTCCAGTTTGCTATCAAGAAGGTACTTAATAAACTATTTGCATTTCATTTGTTTGTAAAAGACAGTCTGTTAATTAATTAGGTCGCAAACTCAACAAAAGGAAATATGTGTTAGTTTCATTGTATGTTCTACAATGAAACCAATTATATACCACACCGTACACGCCTGGTTGTTTTTGTTCGTCTTATTAAATGAACAACGTGTGAATGAATGTGAATTGTTGTTTTCTATCTAATTATTGTATAATTTTAACATCTTCAATTTTTTAATATCAAAACTTAAAAGCTATATATGTCATATCGACAACTATGTCGCCGCATCAAGAAGCGCACAAAAAAGCTCATACATCCAACATCGCGCTGTCGAAGTTTCTTAAATGCGAAATATATACAACATCTAAAGTCTAATGGTAGGAGGAGATGACTCCCTCTGATCAGACCAGACCTGGCGGGTGGCTGCCCATTTCCTTGGCATAAGTGGTAGTGTTGTAGTGGTAGAGTGCATCTGGTGGCGGTTCCCGATGGCGGCATTAGTTTGCGCACGCTATTATGGGAGAGATGGCGGTGCTTATCAAAAACTAGGTTTTATACATATTGTCACCCCATTTTATATTTTGCATGCGGATCTTAGCAAATTAACTTTCTCAACTGCATTGTAATGGATTTCCGCAAAATAATGCTTGATTCTAAAGCATATTCTATAGTAAGTCTTTAACGGTATTTAAGTAAGTACACGGTAAGGAACGGGTATGAAATCGGAAGGGTAATACTTCTTCCTTCTGCCAAGCAACAACTAAAAGTGGTTCTCGTAGAAGTAGGGTGTCTCAATACGTGGAGCGTATGATACAAAAATAAATTTAGTTTTTACAGTTTTTTTCTACTTTCACTTTTACTGTAAATTATTTTAAATTAATAACCAGTTCAGTGTTAACTAGAGAATCTTAGAATGTTTATAGTCAAAGTAAATTTAGCACTTTTATTACCAATTTATAACAAATTTTAAGTAAATCAAGATGAAGAAATTTGTCTCCGTTATAATAACTTCATGAAAAACGCTAAGTGCTTCGTTAATCTCGATTACACAGCCAAACGTAGAAAAAACGGCAAGAAATATTACATTGTAATTATTTTGAGTTCTCAGTATTATTGTACTCGTACTTTTTTAATGTGATTTAACAAATAATCTACCACTCCGTTTAATTTCGTGACCTTAGTTATGTTAGACCTTAATTTTCGAGAAGATTTCGTGTCATTACCATTACCAATGCTTAATTTTAATTATTATATTGTTGTAATTTCCTAAAATTACATTCCTTTTGCTATTATTTTATTTCGTTGTGGACAATTTTATATTCTTACTTTTATTTTATTTTTCTTGTTACTCCATCTGATCTCTTCTCTATCTGTCTTTAACGGCCACCTCATTCTACATTTCTGTGTACTTTTTCCGCTGTGTACACTCGATATTGCTAGGACGGACTTAATTTTGAGGGACCGAATTACCAGGGTCTAAAGTTTTACATTTTATCACCGGCCTCCATTCAGCGTCGCTGGCAACACTTCCAGGCGGACATCCCTCGAGCCACGCAGAATCCACAGGGTAGTGCCGTCCGGTGTGTTCGTTAAGTTAAAATTGGACAGGCCTAATACTCACTGTTAATTAGGCATTTCAATAATTTATATTTATTAGTACTCGCATATTGTATGTGGTGTGCAAACTGTCTGCAGTTAATCTCTGTCTTTTATTTACGCGACATACGTATCACCCATGACCAGATTTAATTGTGTTTTATAACGATTAACGCATTAATGTACCCAAAGTTATGTGTGGTCCCGGCCCATTTATGTGTTTTATCTAGTTTTAGCTGGAAAGTTGCTCTGCCACATTTACTATCGTATTTATAATAATAGTAATCAAGATTTAATTTCGTATCAAAGCTTTACTTAATTCTCTCACAAAGTCACAAAATAATATAAAACACTTACTTAGTTTTGATTTAATGCAGTTCAATAAAATAATTATAATTTGTAAGTCATGATTAATAACACAAAATAGAACATTATTATGTGAGTGCTGCTCTAACTAAGCTATTAGGAAAGCCAAAGAGAAAAGACCGAGAAATCTAAGCATAGTATCTCATTTTGTAGCGCGTTCCCCAGACAGCCAACATTAAGAATATTCCACAAATTCTACGGATTAGCTTTCTTCGCAACACATCTTATCATAGAGATACATCTAGAAGTCATTTAATATAATAAAATACATTCTTTAACAATATTTTAATAAAGTTCCCAAAAAGTGTAAAAGGTATAAAAAATTTAAACAACATCATTTTAATGTCCCACTATTGAGGACAAGTCTTCTCTCATTTCTGAGAGGACTTTGGAGCTAGAAAGAGTTTGACACGTTGCTCCAACTTCAAATTTCTATTCCGAAGTATATATATTCCTTCGATAAGCAGCAAAACGTTCACCTGATGGTAAGTGCAACGTCTGCCCATAACAGATATTGTGTCACCCAGAACATTTCTGTGTTCAAAGCCCAAGTGCCGAGCCTCTCAAATGCCCAGTGATTACGCTAGCTCACAGTGCCCTTCAAACTGAAACACAGTAATGTTTTTAATCATCGTCCGTGCCAGTAATCCAGGGATGTGGTGGTTGTAATGTTTCCGTGCATTACTTAATATTTTGTTTATTTCTACTGATACTGGTGGCAGGATTCCAATACAGAAGTCCGTCTGGGTAGGTATAACTATTCTGCCGGTGACAGTGTGGCCTAGTGGTCAGAGTACCTGACTGCTACGCCGCGTGTCCTGGGTTCGAATCCCAGCCGGAGCGAACATTTGTGCAAAAACACAAATTGTGTTTTGGCCGTGTTATCAATGTATCCATGTCAGGACACTGGATCATAGCATAGGAGGCTATTATATTAGGTCATTCGAGTACAATAATATTTAGGTCGAGCGCTTGGCTTTTGAGCTACTAAGCTAGTTTTCAAGCAGGTGAACTTTACTGTAGTTGTTCACTTTATTACGATCTTATAATAATTACTCTATCACATCAATTAATAATAATATTGATGAACACAAATAAATGCATTCATTAAAGGTCACTAAAGAAGAGATGTACAAGAGATTTTTGGAGGCCGATAAAGGGCCAGAGACAAATTACCACCATTATTCCTTAAGAGCTGTGCTGAGCAACTATCCCTACCACTAGCTATTTTACTTAACAAGTCATTATGCGATGAAGTATTTCCTTCTAAATGGAAAGAAGCGCACATAATTCCTGTCCATAAGAAATGCACAAAAACTAAAATAGATCACGATCGTCCTATATCTATCTCAATACATTAGGAAAGTTATTAAGGAAAGCTGTGTATGTTCATCATTAGGTAGTTATAGCGCCATCTATTACTAGTACGCATCATGGACTTATGACAAACCGATCTTAACGAAATTCTAAGCACCATCAATAAAGATGCACAGGTTGAGGTGATCGTCACTGATTTCGAGAAAGCTTTTGATAGGGTGGATCACGTTATCCTGTTGCTCAAGTTACAAGCATTTGGGATTCACGGATAATTGTACCGCTGGATTAAATCATATATTTCTAACAGAACCCAAGCAAAAGTAATAGGCGGGAGCAGATCAGACTTAATAACTTTAAAATATTTTCGGAATTTTCTCATCATTGCCTATTTATTCAATATTCATACCTATATCAGGCATTCCAAATTTCTAATGCTTGCTGACGATAAATAGTATACTATAATATTCGAAAGGGCGGCAGGATAAGACGGTTTTTCAAAAACATTATTAGGTAATTTAGCAAACGATTATAAAATTAACAGAATAAGTATCAATATAGAGAAGTGACTAAATTAACCTTTACGCGCAAGACTAAGCCAACACTGTTACACCATAAATAATATTATCTCTTTACAAAAGTCTCATTTGGTTAGGTACCTAGGGGTAGTTCTAGACTCAAAACTCGTAATGGCGGACCATATATATCACATAACAGAAAAAGCGAATAAAATGCTTGGTTTTGTGTTAAGAGTATGGAAGCCTTTTAATAACACAACATGTATAAGAATGATTTACTTTGCTTACGTAAGAAGCATATTGGAGTATGCATCGTGTACAATGTCCCCACAATACGCAAAGTATACAGATAAAATTGGATCGATAAGGAGAAAATTTATTAAATATCTTTATTTTAAAACACACCAAGATTGTAGTCACTAGTTAACTAGCAGTCGTCGTTATAAACTTCTACAACTAAAAGATAGGCGCGAATTACTTGAGCCAGCTATTTTTACATGGATTGCTCACAAGTCGAATCGACTCGCTTCGGAATCGAATTGATTTCCTTTGGGGGATAGCACTTAATGTCTTGTCACTTTATCCATTAAAAAAACAATTTATTCCACAGAATCGTTTATTAACAACATTAAAGAGGTTCAAACTTTAGCCACTACTTTGCTATTTAATTTTAGAAAACATCATAAATATCTGCTTCTTAATGCTAAAGTTCCAACAAATATTTACAACAATTCGTGATTTGTAACCAGTACTAAACGTTTCCATAAATATTCGAGGTAGCGACGGACGTATATTACGAGTACTTTAGTAATACAAACTTTGTTAATATATTACAGGGGGCTTATTATTGCTTTTCTAAAGCTTATTTGCTTTATCTAGCTTTATTGCTTTATCAAAGGCTTTGACTTTTAATGTTTTTGACGTTATGATAGTTGACAAATAAAAGAGAACGACTACTTGCTCTGAAGTCAGCGTATTTGCTTGCTATGTTTTGGGACCTGGATTCAGATCCCAGCAGATTTTAAAGCCATTTCGCTTAATTATCGCTTTTTAGAGTCCCGATTCCTTTGGAAGCATGTCTTTTACAGTACTAAGTAACGAAACGAGAACGTCGTCCACCTGATGGTAAGTTACAAACTCAACATTTGCAATGCCACCCAGAAATTTAAAATACAAAGTCCTATATTGTGCGCGTCCATGGACACATCAGTCATTTGGCCCAACTGTCACTAG
This sequence comes from Archon apollinus, assembly GCA_018248195.1. Taxonomy (NCBI): domain Eukaryota; kingdom Metazoa; phylum Arthropoda; class Insecta; order Lepidoptera; family Papilionidae; genus Archon; species Archon apollinus. The sequence goes on from DWIA01000329.1 coordinate 7,276, forward strand.
CAAATGCGCCCTTAAATAACGGTAGGATTCTAATGCTAAAATGTTGGTTCCACTGTAGTGCCAGTTATTCTGTCAGTATACTGTCGTCCAGCAGTAGTGTGCAAATATTACTGTGTTCCGGTCTGAAGGGTTGTGTCATCCAGAACACATCTGTGTGGTGCCACATTACGCTCGTCATCCTGAGACCATCAGATCTTAATTATCATATGCCCAGTATTTACACTAGTTATCATTACCCTTCAGAAAGAAAGACGCCTTGTCTTTCTGGTACTCGTACTTCAGTAACACCCACCTACCCGGACTCTTGCATAAAAATCCTACCATTTTTTTATTCGTATTATATTTATTATATAATTGTTACATTACCAATTTTCTTTTGTCTGTTTCATCGATAAAAGTTTTTCGTTTTCTTACCATTTTTTACAAGGGCGGGAATTGCTGCTTTTCCAAAGAAATTATTTGATTCCCCGTGCAGGGATTTTTAAAATTGTTCTGCAATATTAAGTGCTGATTTACCCCGTGCTACGCGGTGATGTACATATTGTGTACAACGCTTAGTAGATGAGTTGTGATTTGTATGTGTGTATTATATATGCAAGCGATATTGCAGAGCCGAACCAAAACTGAGAAAAGTTAGTTTTGTAAAGGTTCCACTTCTACAAACGAAAGACTGGGCGATGTTATATCCCCGAAACTCTTCACCGCTGCATTGGAAGATGTCTCCAAGCTACTGGACTTTAAAAGATACGGTATTAACATCAATGGCGAATACATTGGATTGGCGTTGGATGAACTTAGCGCTATGCTCAATGACCTCAACAGTGTCTCCCAACGGATAGGTCTCAAGATGAACATTGATAAGACAAAGGTCATGTCTAACGTCCATGTCACACCTATATCGGTTATTGTTGGGAACATTACGCTCGAAGTTGTTGACGAATATATTTTTAAATTTATATAAACGGCCAGCCGATGTTTTTTCTATAACGTAATAAAATTTGAAGCAGGAAGTAGAGCAAGACCAATCTTTAAAAATGTCACTTACTTTCTCGGTTTATTTTCATCTTGTTCAACTGAAGTAATTGTGCGAAGGAAAGTGCTTAAAGTCAAGAAAGTAAAAAACGAAAACGTTGGGATTATTTTCGATTTTAAATTATTTATACGCAGTGAACTGCTCACAAGACTGGAAAAAATATCGTAAGGAAACCGGCATGTTCGAGAAGTAAAAATATTCAATTTTTTAAATTAACCAACCTGCACTGGAGTACCGTGGCAGATTCTTGATCCATCCTTGACCAAGCGGATCCTGTGCCAAGCAGTGGGACATTTCTAAGGTATTACTTTTGACATTTCCGACATTTAAATAATCAACTTATTTAATCGTCCAGATCCGCTCTATGTTGATTTATTTCAGCACTAACTGATCTAAAATATACTACGAAGATGAGCTTTTAAATAACCAGCAGACGCCGCGATGGTAAAAATGTTCATGACATGTGTAAACTCAAGTATTCTATTGTTACAAAATATCTTTTTAACGAGTTGTTTCCCGTCCGCTTCACTTGGCGTTAATAAAATTTTGGAAATTCCACCTCCAAATTCCGTCAAAATCGGTCAAGCTGTTTCGGAGATTAGCCGGAACATACACATATACACAGACAAAATAAACAAAAATAGTTTTATTCTTAAAAGTACAGTACCTTCACATGAATTTAGTGTACAAAGTTACAAACAGACACTTCAATTTATGTACTTGTATAGATTTTGAAATTACGTTTCAGTAAATTCAATTTGTTACGAGGTATATTCGATTCTCTAAGTGATGTTACTGTATTTAGACGTTACAGATTGCTTACTATTTCAACCGGAATTTGCTGAATCGCTTTAAAATATCTTCAGCAAAGCTTTATCTTATATTCATTGAAAAACGGTATCATGGAAACAGCAACAAGACTTGTCAATTTTTATGCGGAAGTTAACAAAATAAACAATACCAAGTTAAAGGTGTTAAGATTCGTAGAAATTAATCAATATTTCTAAAAATGAGTGCAATGGTATAAATCCAACGACCAAACGACAGTTGTTCAAAGATGTCTTTGTGATCACTCTTTGAGCGCTGGGTTTCTTCCTGGTTCTTCCCAGGACAGAGGCTATTTTTTGTAAACCAGTGTAGTTTAAATAAAATGTCGTGCAGTGAGTACTACGTAAGTAATCCATTGTGAATAAAAAAATATTATTTTTTATTCTATGCTAAAACCCTCATATCGTTTGCATATCGTGTACTCTATATTACAATTATCAATATATAGTGTTGTAAGTGGCTAACTAGCTCGCATTCATCCACCATCGTTTCTTTTTTTTATGGAAGAGACGAGCAAATTGTGCACCTATTGGTAAGTGCAACGTCTGCCCATAACAAATGTTGTGTCTGTGTGACACCGCATTGCGCCCGTCACCCGGAGACATTAGTTCTTAAGTACTAGCTATCAGTGGCCTTCAGTCCTAAACATATTCATCTTAAGACCAAATACACCAATGCTTGACGGTCAAATAACTTGCATTACTGCGGTACCTAACTAGACGGATTCCTACAAAGGAATCCAACTACCAGTATACCAGGTATGGTACAACCTTCATATCAAAAGTAATTTAAAACTTTACTATCCGGTAACATACACGCACACGCAAAAGCCCATGTATTCGCATATGCACACGCACACGCACACGCACACGCACACGCATACACAAATACACATAAGCATGTATTACGAATTAATGTTCGCAATGTTTTAGAAAAATTTCACTTTAGATAACTGTTATTGGTATACCATGTTTAATTTACAATACTTTTGTAGTAACAGCATTAAGAGTAACGTGAAATTGAAGAAAAAGTTAGAAGTTTTGTAGTAAAATAGGTAGAGTAAGTAAATGCGCTACCATTCTTTTAAACAAATCATTCTCTCAAATCAGCTTTTGTGGTTATGCAAAGAAAATTAAATTCATAACTTGAATAACGTTGTCAGAATAAATGAAATTTCATTATATTTTAAAAGAGAAATGATGGTTTGCTTCTGACCACATAAATAATTCACGATTTTCTGCAGTGATTTATACAACTGGTGAGATCTGTAACACTGTCAACTGTTGTTATTATGTTTTCATTTACGTTAAAACTTTTCGTTACATTTGTGAGTCTATTAATCCAAAGCACCATATGTGGTGCTATATATTGCAACGATATGTGGAATCGTGCGAATACTTTAATCCAAATGTAATTGTATTTGTGAAAATATACCCCACACTAGGATTTCTCCTGTGTTGTCGGTGCGTTTTACACACTTAAATTTCACATGCAAAATACAACCGAACTCGAAAACCGACAATTTGTGTTTTTGCACTTAAGCTGGGATTCGAACTCCAGGACCCATACGAGCTGGGAGACTGCCTGTAAGGTATAATTTAAACGTTTCGTCCTGGTTTTGAGGAAGTACAGTCTGTACTGTACTGGTATGTGCACTGAATTTATAACTCTCCACAACCGTGCTATCATCTGAATACCCAACCGGGTATAAGCAGTTCATTGATGTAGAGCAGAAAAAGTGTTGCGGAGAGAACTGAGCCCTATGGACCACCGGTACTGATAGTCCTTCGATACGACGTGCTGCCATCAATAACATCACGTATAGATTTGTTCCAAAAGAACTCTGAAATTCAGGTACAAAAGCTTCCTTCCTATGGAATACCTCCCATTTCATAGGCTTGAAAAGAAGGCTAGCATGCCAAAGTCTATCAAAAGAGCCTTGGAGATATTTAGTTAACGCAAGTAAGCAAGTTTTCCGATAACATTTTTGAGGCTTTCACCACATAAATCTCTAGCGTTAACCATAATATCCCTAGTTGACCATTTGCGGTGAAATTCGTATTGTCGGTCAGTGAGTGGGTCGTTGTCTTCAAGGCACGCCATCAGTCGGACATTCAATAAACGCTCTAAAATCTTACTTATTATGGAGGTTATTGATAGTTAATAGAATCGGGCGTTACTTTGCGGAAATCCATTATAACAAATTTAGAAGGAAAAATACTTTGCTGAGATCCGCATGCAAAAATTAAAAAAATAATA
>DWIA01000330.1:0-11391 GCA_018248195.1 Archon apollinus
ATTAACAAGACTGCAATAAATTAAATTCCGTAGAACTAAGCAACAGTATCCTGTTTGGTATAATGGAGTTCTTCTTGACTAATATAAGAAAAAAATAACATACTTTTTCGTAGCTCCATTATAATCCACTCGACTATGTGCTTTTGGTATTTTGCGTACCAGAAAAAAAACTAGCAAAAAAACTTCACATAGCTTAGTTAAAAAAGCCCCAAAACAATATGGTCTTATAAAAATGCAACAGAATCTCGGTCTTTCCTTAATACTGAAGAGGTGGTATACAACCACTTCAAAAGTTAAGATATACTATACGGCCTGGCGCAGACAAAATACCACCTGCATTTATAGTCAAATGCACCGTTCTCTCTCTACACCTCTGCGTATTTGTTTAATAAATTCCTTAAAAAGGGGAGAATTTCAGCACTCTGGAAGTATAATTCCCATACACAAAAAGGACCTAAAATAAAATCTAAAACTAAACACCAATTTCGATATTAAATACCTTTAACAAAGTGTAAGAGGAAATAGTATATAACAATGTATACCTGGTATTGTCGCTTCTTTACTACCCGACCCTTGACGGTATTGTTAAAGGTCGCTCAGCGACAACCAGTGTTATTTAATAGAACTTTATTTTATTAATTAACTTTATTTTTTCTATTGCTTTAATTATATTAACTATTCTCAGGGCGTCTAAATCAACATATTGTAAATGAAATATGTAAAGGGTCAAATGTAATTATAGATATTTAAGATAACATGGTAAAAACAATTAAAAGAAGAGCAGATACTCGTAATAAGCGGCGAACGGGCTTACTAACTGACTGACTGACTGACTGACTGACTACCTCACTGACAGCTCTCGTTTTCATGATATTACCCCTGAAAAAAACCTTATATGCCAGGCATCACAACGTCTTCGTCTTCGTCTTCTGCCCTTCATAGAAGACGAAGACGGAATACCAAGACAGCTAAAAGGCACTCTAGCGAGGTCGTGGACACAGGGGTGTAAAAAGGAAGCATATAGAAAAATAGCTACAGACCAGGAGGACCAGCACGATGAGAAGCGCCCTACAGTACATGCGACTCTCGACGTGTTTATCGGGATTTTACAGGTGATCGGGAACAATCCTCTCACCCTCGTACCGGTTGCTTGATCCGATTTTTACAGTTGAAGGATCAATCGCTTAAGACACTGCCTTAAAACACCAGGGACAAAGAAACAGATTACTTGTAACCAAGCAACAGTAATAAATAACAATACAAGAGCATGAAACGCTACCCCGGTGATCTGTGCGCTGTGCGTGAGCAGGAATAGTAATAGTTAACTGTAGGCAAATAGGAAAAATCAACCGAATAAAATAAATATTTGATCTCGCAATCCCAGCATCGTACGCTAATAGACTATGGAAATGTTTACAATACCTCCTATTATTGGAATCGAAAGCGACTCAGAAAATAACTCTTCCCTTTTTTTCTCCATTATTTTTTCATTTAATAGGATTACGGCGGACGTTTACTAATATTCTATTTCACTGAAAAAATGCTACGAAACATTTAAGAACATTGAAATTAATATATATTCCAAAAAAAAATTGGAATGAAATACAATTCACCGTTTTAATAATTTGTCAATATCACAAAATTATATTATGAGTAAATAATTTTACAACACAAATAAGCTTCAAAAAGCCTGCGCCTGCTGCGAATGCGACTTATACCTCTATAGTGAGTTAGCCATCGCAAGTCGAGCAATTAAATGTCTGATTCCAGTCACTTACAGACAAGTTTTTCTTTTAGGTTTTTCTTTCACAGCGTTCACCTGATGGTATATGCTATGCCCATAACAAATGCTGTGTCACACAGAACATGTATGTGTGTCACTACACTGCGCTCGTCACTCGTTAAGTCTCATATGCCCAGTAATTACATTAACTCACAGTACCTTTGAAACAGAAACACAATAGTTTTGGCACACTACTGTTGCACGGCAGAATAACTGGCATTGCGGTAGAACCTACCTAGACGTCGTGCATAGTAATCCTACCACCAGAATACGGTAAAACGTAATAAATTATCAACCACCTTCACTAAAAACATTTATACATTTACAGCTTAAATGTAATAAATTTAAAAGAAATGTCACATTTTCAGTATTAAAGAAAACTTTAGTGATTTTTAAACGTAAATTTATTAAGTGTTGAACAAATTTTTTAACAGTTTTATTTAACAATGGGAAAGCAATTTCAGTAAATCAAATACAGAAACAGCAAACAACAATGATATTAATAAATACACAAGAAACGTCTATAAAATAAAATACTCGCTGATTAAATATTTGTGAAAATTTAAAAAAAAGAGCAAAGTCATTGTACTTGTTTTAGAGAAAGCAGATACAAATTATACTAGAGGTAAGATTTCTATACATTAAATCTTCTTAAAGTCTAGGTAAGTACCGCAGAGCCAGTTACTGAACCGTGAAGTAGTAGTGTGTAAACATTACTGTGTTTCGGTTTGAAGGGCACTTTTCATTTGACCTTGTGTAATTACATTTGAGACTTAAAAACTAATATCTCGGAGTGACGTGCGCAATATGGTGGCTCACAGAAATGTTTTGTGTGACATAGCATTTGTTATGGGCAGACTTTGCAGATACCATCAGGTAAAGTGACAAGTTCACTCACTTTCATAAAAAAAAATATGATATAATAATAGGTCGACGAGCCTGAGGCCAAGAGTACCAGACTTCTACGCCGCAGGTCCTGGGTTCGAATCCCAGCCGGAGCCAACATTTTAAAACACAAACTGTCGATTGCCGATCTGGTTGTGTTGTGCAAGTAAAATTTATGTTTGTAAAACGCACCCACGACACAGGACGAATCCTACTGTTGAGCATCGTTAAAAAAAAACAAAGTTCTGTCTTACATTTGAAACACTAATTTCAACACTGCTGCTATGTTTTTTCAGGTGCTTTTGTTCGACATTGTTGTTTTGTCACTCTCTCACGATAATTATGAAATTTTGCTTATTATGTAGGGTATATTTTATTCTCATGTATTATTATTATTGAAAATTAATATCATTAAACTCGAAAGACGACGATGAGCGAAGCTCAGTTGCTTTGTTGTACTCGAACTTATTACTATTGTAACTGTATTTCAATAAGATAAAGACAGAAGAGCTGAAGCACGTATATTAAATAAATAACTACGTAAAAAAATTGTATTTTACGAGATTATCGATAATTTGAGTCTGATTTCGAGATAATTTGGTATTGCCTACAGCAATATTTGTACTTCGAAGTAGTAGTTAGCTTTGTGGATTTTCCGAATTTGTAGATCTCCAGGCCCGCAAATAAATTTTAGTAGGAAAAACATATATTCTGTGTTACTTAGGTACATATTTCATAGACACGCTCCACGTGTGTTAGTGTATTATTTTATTAAGGTTTATTTTTCTTATACATCGTACAGGTGAGTTTTACAGACATCTTGTTTCGTAAGTCATAGTTGCCCAAGGAACGGCTCGTACACTTTACTCTTGTCGCTTGTTTTGCATTGGAAACCTACAAATTAGTTTTCTAACCATAATATTAACAGAGTAGGAGCTATATCTTATAAACTGATAACGAATTCTAAACGGATCGTCTTATAACATTACTGTGGATGTTTTCTCATAAAAATATTACTATATACGAGTATGTGTTGACGGCGTTCGTATATTCTCCACCCAATCACAACCCGTCGGTGTCGTAAAAGGCGACAAGGGATACACCTGGAAAATTTCCCTCAAATACACATTCCGACGGGTCACTACCCGTCGATAAATGACATACCAAAAATATACAGACCGATGACTTCCACCTGTGTCTAAGGTAAAAGTGTTTGGTATAACGATCGCCATTCGGATTATCTGTAATGGTGATTATGGCTAATCCTCTCTTAATGGGAAAGGCCTATGTCCATCAATAACTATTAAGAGGCAGATGATGATGATAAATTAAAATTATAATGAAGTAGGAGTATTTGTTGAATTTTTGATATTTCTTTGTTTTAAATCCATGATCAGTTTCTATTCTAAAACAAAAGTTATGTTTAATTCCGTCCGTGTCCGTGTTATTAAAAAAATAAGATCAATCCTTCATTTTGAGGCTAGCCCTACACAATTAGAGGCTAGAATTACACAATTTAATTCCCCCTTCCCCTTTCCACCATCGGACAACTAGACGCACGGCGGGTTTCCATCCTTTTGTTGTTGATATACCCAGCATTCGGACGAAGCGTTTTACTTCGTCATTCATAATGCGTACAGCAAAGGATTAGAATAATTTGCCTGCATCAGTCTCTCCGTCCGATTACAATGTGGGTGTCTTCAAGAGAAGAGTAAATAGGCTCCTATTAAGTTAGTGCGCTTACCACGTAAAACTGCATCGCCACTTACCATCAGGTGGGATCGCAGTTAAGCACTAGCTTATTATTATAAAAAAAAAAATCGTTTTATAATATCTGAAATGGATTTCTCTGCACTTTTACATAATATAAATAAATGACGTATGCATGTTCTTTGTTCGCGATACTTTATTTTCATACTACGTACGTTATTGTTTCGAGTCACTCCCTCTTGCCGCGCTCACATTCATCAACGTTGGAACCGAAATAAAATAACATTTTTTCATAATAATCATGTACCTAAGTAGTGCTGACGTTGAATAATGTCCGTGAAACTCTATTAAGAATATTTCCGCTGCAAGTGTGAGGATGTTTTGTCTTTATGAGACCTAGACCAGAACCATAGACCTACAACATCTTCCATAGAAGCTGAAAAACATTATGAATAAAAAAGGGCTATATAACCAACCTCAGACTGTACTCGTAGCGATTAGTACAGAAACCATGCTAACTTGATCTCTCTCTCTAATAGGAGACTTCATTGCAAAAAGTACCTAGTGAGGAATGTGATATATGTGTTACGATGTATTTAATGTGCTCATGTAATTTTATTTTAAACAACGTTCCGTTAACATAAATGTATCTACAGAAATACATGCACAAACACTCGACCGAACCACTACCTATAGGTGCTACATATATTTTTTCGGCATGGTGGTCAAAGGCAGAAATCCACTTAGGTAGGTGGCTCTGTGTGCCAAATATTCTACCGTCAAGCACTAGTGTGCAAACATTACGTCTCTTTGTTTTTATTAAGTGGTAGTTATTTACCTTAATAATGAATATTCTTCATAACCTCAAATCAACCTTCCAAAATGAAACTGCTTTGAGGTATTCCTAAAAGATTTTATTATTTTACTAGTTGTATTTTGTTCCATTTTCTGTTTTATGATGTAATGCTGTTGCTGTTTTAAGTTTTTCCGTTTGTTATGTAAATTGTTTTGTTTAAACTATTTATTAAATAAAGACTTTATAAAAATGTAAATGGATGATGATAACCTCTGGGAATGAGGTGATCGCTGCCAAGCTATATTTATATATTTTTATTATTTTTGTATATTACTATTTTTTGTGATTGACTGAAAAAAAATGATTGTCCGCTGGATTTCCTGCTGGTTCGTCCCAGCACAAAAAATTTTTTTGCGAACCATTGTAGTATAAAAAATGACTGAACGTCATTTTATAAGTATTATGTAAGTAATCTACATTGAATAAAAATATTCTATTCTATTCTGTTTGTTACCTATTTTTGTCTGTGGCATACTATTGCAATAAATGCTTTCTTTCTCTCTTTTTTCTTTCTAAATTGCATAAGCGTAGTGAGTTGGTGTCACTGCTTGTACTTTTTGTTCCTAGTTCGTATAGTTTACGACCTAAGAACAAATAGTTAATTTTAAGCTACTTAATAATGACTTTACTTAATTATTGTTATTCTAGTTGTGTTACGAGTATCAATACTCATCAGAAAGAAGATGGGTTAAGGAAAAAAATAAAATAAACATTATGATAAAAAATTAATACAGGATTTAATTAAAATGGTGATTTTGAAATTTCGTAAGCAAAAGCTGTTCAATTTAAAAATAATTTTGGCTTACAAAGTTCTGGCATTCAAATTAAGGAAACAATTAAAGCTGAAAATTGCATTTCCCGACCTTTTTCAAATCATAATTTTTGGAACGAACGGTGTCATTCAATGCGACGGAAATTTCTGATTCATCCCGAAAAACATTGAGTTGAAATTTGTTATAATATTTTAATTGAATTAAAAAATGAATGCGGAATTATCAGTATTTTTTATTTCCAATACCTTCAATTCAATTTAGTAATTAAACAATTCTTACACAATTGCATTTACTAACATTATTGGTCGCCGTCTACGTCAGCAAATTGTACTATTACATAAATGTTCACTGGTCCTCACCTCCATAAATCTGACCGCACTGACATTGTCCATATGATCAGGGGAAACTTGTAGTCTAGAAACTTCCTAGATTATTTCTTTAGATCTGTTTACCAAGGTGCGTCAGTACGTCATATGGGATCAGCTGCTAAATCTGTATCGTATATATTACAGTAGTTATACTTTGCGGAGATGGAAATGCATTGCGCACATTGATATCAATTGTCATCTTATGCAGAATTTCCGTCAATTCAATATTTGACGAGTTATTCACAAATTGACATAATTTTCATTTATTTTATTATAGCCTTTATATAGAAATAAAATACCCGACCGTTAGATTAATTATCTGACTAATTGCTGACAAACAATAATAACTTAATGCGTTATCATTATTTAAAGTTGATATTCGTAATATTTATTCAGATTTGTCGACCCTGTGGACGCGATGCCTCAGCCCTTGGCTTACACCATACAGTAGAATCCCCAGCGTGAGGTTCGTTGATGATGTAACGTATAAATTAACATAATGTAGACAGAACATATAGTAACAAAGTTCAAAATAATCTTTGCAAAACATTTTTTATTTGGTTACCAAATTTGTTACAATAGTTTCCAGAAAAAATAATGTGGTCCTAGAATTTTTTTGACCTCATCGTCAACTTCGGAATAATGTCGTAAGGTAGGTCTGGCTGCTCTGATCACTGGACAACGCGGTCGTCGCATTTATTATAGATGAAATAATCACTGTCGTCATTGATATTCGCTTGTAATGACGTCAGTTTACAGATCTTGGAATCCCACACGGATTCTCGGGATGTAATGTCTGATTCCATTAGCGATATGCATGAGTCATAAGGCGGGCGAACCATCAATAAAGTTGAGATAAGCCTACGTATGTCCAATGCAAACCTCAGATGCTTACCCTAAATTATCTACCAAAAAAATTTACATTATTTTAAAATCAATGATTTCATGTGTATATGCATACAAATGTTCACATATCATAACATAGGTATTTACCTATGTTATGATATGTGTACATATGTATGCACATATTTTGACAATTGAAATGTGAGCGAATTAAAAAAGAGTTTCCTTTAAATAGTAAGTTTATATGTAAATACTGTCGTAGCAATTAAAGTTTGTCTAACCTGGGTTGTCCATGAAGTCAAAGATTTTAAGAACGATAAAGTCATAGTTTCGATAAAATAAATCACATTTTTATATTTACGCGAATACTATACATTTAATAAAACTAAAAACTAAACTAGTAGTCCTGATATTATAGTTAATCAAGGCTTACTTCAGCTTTTTTTGCGACACGTCATTCCTCCCATGTCCGTGGGTGCTGTACAGCGCTCGAAACGTCGGCTAAATAAGAGAATTTTAAACGCGATGAAATGCGTAAATGTAGTTTTACTAAAATCAATCTGGCTATAGATTCTTACATAATATTTTTTTAACTGTATCTTTAACTACACGCGAATAATAAAAAAAACTATTGTACATTGCATCTTCCTTATTACAACTTTAGGTGTTATTAGTTATTTATTAGAGTATACACTACAAATTCTATAATTTATAATACTTATGAACTTTTGAGATATTTTAAAGAAAGAATGTTGAATTCTCAATTTAAGATCACCATCAGTTCTTCTTCGTGTAGTACTTCTCGGGTTTAATCAATGCTAACTACCTATACAACATCTAAAAAGGAGATGTTCTCCACAGACCAGACCGCCCGATCTGACGCGTGGCTACCCCTTCCTCTTGGCTTCTTCATCTGCCAAAAAGTAAAATAGCTCGATGACACCCACAAAACTCGTCACCGCTCGGATGTGATGAAAACTATTTTGCCTTTTTTTGTTATTTTCAGAACATCATGAGCTGTGGTAGCTCAGAGGCCAGACGTTCAAAGTAAGTGATTGACCTAAAGTCGATTCGCGGTACAAAATTTCCATACTGTATTTGCTATTTTAAGTGCTAATATACCACGTATTCGGCGGTGAAGAAAAACTAATAACGCTTTTTATCTTGACACTGAAAATCCTATGATTAATGAGAGGGTGTACTCATTTTTTTATTTTTCATTAATTTCAGCCTATTACTATTCCATTACTGAACATAGTCTCCCCATAGATTGCCACAAAACAAATTAGTTTGTAACTCTTATTTTGGGGGTGGATTTTGCCACACTTGCCACGCTTGGCAGGAGGGTTGGCAACCGCAGTTTATATATTAAACATTTTCAGGTACATGCTGCTATCCATCTCCTGGTTTTTATTGTCCCTCTGTCAACATTTAGGACACCCACGGGACGAGATGGGAAGATAATCTACCATAGATTATCTAAAACCGCCTCCACACAGCCAACTGTAACTTCTAACAACTGTACTCAGCAGTTGGAGATTTTTAAGACGGTGGAAGCTGTATCCTAAGTTAGTATGCCGTTAACATAATAATAGATACTGAGTACAGACAGAGATTTGCAACTTTTTCATTTGACGAGAACAAGTAAATATGCTAGAAAACAAATTTCTAACTTCAATAAAAATCAAAACTGCACATACATACATACATACACAAAACTGCACATACACACATATTAGTTACAGAACATAGTCACCGTATCATTTGTTGTTACGGGAGCTGCTGGAAGATAAAGGAAAACTAAGCTCACAAAGATGCACAACACACATATCGAGCAAACATTTGAATAAACTATTTGTTTCGTTTCTTTTCTATACGCTGCAACTGTTGTCTGAGCTTTGCTAACTTTGGTTCGTTTTTTCCGGTTTACATACCGTACATTTAAAAAAATGTCAAATATTAAACTTGCTGTAGTATTGCATTATTTACCCAGTCTGGCCAGCTAAGACAGCTAAAACCCAGGCGGCGGGGCTAATTAGGGCTGCAAAATAAGAGTGTACTCCTCTTTTAAAAGCTCGCTAAAGGTTCTTTGTCGGCTCTGCAGTAATGTGCGAAAGCGTTCCCGGAATTCTAACAAATTGTGACTAGAGGAAAAACGTGGGGTTTTAGCCGACCGAAATCCTTCGAAGCCCCCGCGGTGGAGGTGTATCTGTGTAGATTTTCCCTCAGTAAACACGGATGCATTGCACTTCCACCCACGAAGACGATCATCATCATCATCATTTCAGCCTATCACTAGTCCACTGTTGAACATAGGCCTCCCCCACAGATTGCTATAAAAGACGGTCCTGAGCCACCTGCATTCGAATAATCGAATATCATAATAATCATCCACGAACAAGTTACTTCCATTAAATTTATATTTAGTAATAAAATCATAAATTGGATAATTTCATTTTTATCCAATCTTCATTTACATTTATTTGACCTGTAATGAAATGTTAACAGTTACAAACGGTCCTTCCGTAATTATACAATAATGAGTAGTTTCCTTGTAATTTGCGAATGGGCGCCGAGATCACAATATTATTTTTAAATGTAGGTCTTTGGTACTTGCGAGGCTCTGCTCTTTTCTTTGTAAAGAAATAATAAAAGGTTCAGAACCAATATAATAAGGAGTCTAAACCGCTACGATTGGTAAGGGTATAGGCGATGTCATTGAGAGACGCTTCGCTCCTTAAATGCTGCCCATTACTATTGACTTCATTATTTCACTTACTGAGATTGTATGATTTTCTCAACATCTTATGTCGACTGCTCTTGATACGAAGGGATGATTAGGGACCACTTACAACGTCTCGGCGGTCATTATTATTATACATTGTTTTTCAAAGAAATAAAAGGTATTTTCGATTGGCTCATCGAATTTCATATGTTTAGTAGCATCGTGGCAGTATCTTTTGATTCTCATATTAAAGTGAATATTATGAATATTGCTGCTGGATTTTTAACAGCAGTGTATAACTTTTTTTTAAAGACTTAAGCTCAAGCTTTTATTTATAAGAGAATTTGTAATTTTTGATGGAAGTATATTTTATATTACATATTATGCGTATTATATTTATAGTTATTGAAATATAATTAACGAAGCATTCGCACATTATCATGGCGTTGCGCACCAGCTAAGTAAGCTCAGATAGAACGTGCGCTCAGGAGCTATACACGGTGACGATGACGTTTTATCTCACGCGTAATGGCTCTCTAGAAGTTTTGCTTCAAAAAACAAATGACACATTTTTGCCTTAGAGATTTCAAACATAGAATATCAAACCTGTTTATATTACACTTACATTTATTGTAGTATCAGCGCATTATCGGCTCGGCTAGTGTACTAAGCGATTAGCTTCTGAATTTTGATACGCGGGTTCGATTCTCGCAAGCGACTTATATTTTGATGGCCTACAGGTCCTTGTTCCATATACGGGTGTTGATACAGTTTACGTACTGTACGCACCAGGCTACAGGAGAAATCCTTGTGTAAGGCGTCGTACACTGACAACTAAACAAATGGAGTCAGTCGGTGAACAAGTAAATCGTCAGAGGTCCACATAACTAACAAAGAGGTTCTTAAAGCGTTGTGGCGTCTGGACGTGAACAAAGCCAGTGGACCTGATGGTATACCAGCCATAGTGTTAAAGACATGTGCACCCGAGTTGTCTCCTGTCCTGACATGTTTGTATCGCCTCTCATTGAAGACTGGAATAGTGCCAAAATAATGGAAGCTTGCTAACGTGCAGCCCGTGCTCAAAAAAGGTAGACATGCCGATCCTGTCAATTATCGTCTCAATTACCTCCATACTGTGTAAGATTATGGATTATGGCGCCTCATGGCATACCTAGAACACAACGATCTCCTTAGTGACCGACAGTACCGATTTCGGGGAAATCGGTCTACTGTGGACCTTCTAGTGTATGCCACACATCTATGGGGTGAGGCCCTCGAGAACAACGATGAAGCACTCGCTGTTTCGCTCGATGTCTCGAAGGCCTTCGACAGGGTCTGACACGCTAGCCTTATAAGCAAGCTTCCTTCTTATGGCATATCCCCTGGACTGATTGCCTGGATAGAGAACTTCTTGGAGGAACGGTCTCTACGAGTAGTTATCGACGGCT
>DWIA01000331.1:0-11386 GCA_018248195.1 Archon apollinus
CGTCATATTTTAATAAAAAATCTCTTTCATTAATGATAACATAAAATCTAGTTATAAAAACTACAGTCTTAAATGAACTAACATTTAGTTATTTCTTAATTTAAAACGAGTATTTTACTTATGCTGTAAATATGTTAAGAATTTTGCAAAACAGATCATGTATACAGTTTGTTTAGAATTGTGGAATCGCAAAGTGGCAAAACAGAATTTAATATTGGTAAAAGGGTTGACGACGGGGCCGGGGCAGCGCGGCAGTTGACGCGTGCCTTTACTAGGAGTTTTTTTGGCCACATTCCAAAATCAATATCTTCGGATACACAGGCCGTGGCGCGTTTTGCACTAATCTTACCAAAAGAGCAGCGTGCACTGAAAATAGCCAACTAAATTTGTTATCGAAACAAACCTTTCTTTCATTTCTAGTTTTTAAAAAGTTATTAAATATTTTTTCTTTTAATTTCAATTATTACAAAAAAATTTATAGTCATTGTTTATGTTTCGTTCCATGAATACCCTTTTGGAAATTGTCCGTTTCTGAAGATTTCGAGATTTTTATATCTCTTTTAAGATTATGAATTTATAATTATTTTTGTTTTGCACTTACACATTCTTAGATCGTATTGCGAATTTAATTAGTTATTATATGCCTTTTATAATACATTTAATGGCGAAACAAGTCAGGTGTTAAATTATTATTTATACATTAGAGACGACAATCATAACTATTAATTATAATTTATTATTATTATAAAAGTAATAAAGACGTTTGTTATCATTCACCATCCTTATCGCCATTAGCATAACCTAAGCCAAGTTTACTCTTCAAATATTCCATGCATTCACTGTCTTTTGTTCTGTATCGTAGCTAGATATTATAACGGCTTTTACGACAGATATCATTATCGCACTGCCAAAATACTGCGTAGAAATGAAAATACCGTGTTCGAGGACACGTGAATGAATAATACATGAAAATAAATCTTTTCGTAGGCGTCTCCTTCTCTGAGTTGATTTTGTTGTAGGTAAATATTCGTTATTTTGTGATAAGATCAACAAAGGTTATAATAAAAAGTTGTAAACTGAATGTTCTGTTTTCATTTGTTTTCCTACCAAAGGTATAAAAAATATTTTATTCGCCAGAGACGTGTTAATCATATTTAGACATGTGCATGCGAATGAAATAATCGTTTGAAATCAAATTAACACTGAGTGGAAATGGCATGGCGGCGAAGAGGGCGCAGTCGGGTGCAAAGCGATGCGCCGTGCTCGAGAGCTCGGTTCATTTAAAAGCACTTGACTGTAATTGCAGAGCGACTAAGACTTTGCCCGCCTGAACAGCAGGCGATAGCAGACGAAAAGAACTTTTAATGGTATGCCTTTATCGACCTCTGATGTCTACCATACTTTGAGATCTTCGAATTATATGTAGTTGTTATACTTAACATATTAGTATATAGAGAAATGACAAAAATATATAAAATTACTTGAGCAAACCTTCCACCGAGGTAAAAGAAAAGTAGAACGTTTGATTTTTGAAATCTTGGATAGCTATTGCAATTTAGTCGGAAACGCAATAAATAGCACGGGCGGCGCCGCTTGACCCACTTCCTGTTACATGCCGAAACGCCTGCGATTTAATCGCGCCCTGCCCCACTCCATCCTTCCGCCAAGACCCCACACGCTTCGCTTCTTTACCCCATAATTATTAAATCCATTCCTTGCAATCCAAGAAAGAGGCACGACCAAAATAAATCATGACGCCGTATATAATATGATATATCCTTCTCGCGGACATCTTAAGGATAATATAATGTAATAATATAAGATAGAATTCTTGTATCGTTTACGCGGCTGAATATATTTGAAATATAATATACAATGTTATTGTCACATAGTTTTATTGCCCTTACTCGTATACCACTAGACGAAGTTGATAAGTTGCTCTATCAACTTCGTATTTTGTTTGCTAAAAACTATCTGTATAACGAAAAATTATGGAAAAGAGACGAGAAGCAGATGTCATGTGCTGGGTGGAAAAGACATAACACATCGTCGACTCGGTTTCGGTCGGGTAGCGACGGCGGCGCGAGCGTCGCGTCGCATCTGATAGAAAAGCGGAAATTGCGCGGCGCATCGCGTGCGCCCGCCGCGTGTCCGTGACGTGCACTCCGCCCGCTCGCTATTTTACTGCGCTCCGCTGCCCCTGAATCTCCAAAATATTTCACACTGGAACGTGCAACCCTGCCTCTTCATTTCGCTCGTAGCTCTTATGTCTAAATAAATGTGCTTTATTGCATAGAAAATATCTTAGCAAACGTGTTTATTGCTTCCACTTATTTTTAAAGATTTATTAAAAAGGCTACCTTATTTTTTAAGTAAGGAAGAAAACCGTGCACCAGTCCACCCAATCGTAGCTGTGACTGTGGCTCACAGACAATATTATCACTACTTGATTACGGATCAATATAGGTATCTGAATGTTTACAGGCACAGGTGCGTTGTCGACCTTGAGGACTAAGATGAAATGTCTCGTCGCCAGTAATTAGCCAGTAGTAATTATTTTATAATAAATTTCTATGTACTGGTGTAACAAATCTTTGATCGTCAGCTTTTTTATCTCATATATGTATGAAACGGCTTCTTTTAAACTTTATAGAAGTAAAATAACCATATAGAGTATAATATAACATATTTACACGTCATCTCTTTTTGCTTACAAAGACATTACTAGCGGACGTCTCCCAATATCAGCTCGATACGGGCTCGTGTTTTGTATGTGTCGTACTCATAACAACGAAGTCTCCCAGAAATATTTTTGCGAAACTTTCATGAATATATTAGCCATAAATGTGACTAAAGGAATCTATTCCCCGTTGCGAACGACAGCGCCCCCGCTCTCGTCCCTCCAACACGTGAATAGCAACGCACCGCAGCCTCTATTGCTTGAATCACTTGAAAATTGTATTATAAATGAAGCTATTTATTCTTTATACAAAAAGAAGTTTCTTAGTGTATACATGTGTATTGTTAAAATTACAATACAAAGTATTTTTAGATCCAGTCCTTCGCTGTATAACCTCTTTTTATTTTAATTTTTTTTTTTGTTGCACTTTTTACTAACTTATGTAAACTCAGTTGAACTTACTAAACAATCGTGATACTTTTCCCATTTTAAACATATTTTATAACGATTGTTACATAAATATTAGTCCTTAGAACCGCATACCTAACTTGCTTACACGATGTTTGTCAAGTGGAAACGTGTGGATCCACCTCTTTGTGATTTTTCAAGAAACTCTGCACTTGTTCGATTTACGTGAGTTAAAAGTTGGCCGAAGCTTTATGCGGGTGGGGAGGAGGTGCACGGCAGCGATTTGTACTTTCCGAATTAGACAGAGGAGACAGGTACAATGTAAGGCGTTTATAAAAGAATTTAGAAATATTGTTTCATCGCCATACGTCGCCTCTACACATACAATTACTTTCTGAAGTAAATCAGTGGTGTGTGTGTGATTATTCTATTATTTATGTTTTATACGATTAAAGACAGGTACATCATACAAAAAACTCCCGTCATGTGCTAAGCAACTAAATTGAACAAACAGAAATTATTTGAAATTAACTGTGTCAAAATAGTTTTGTCGCACAGCTATGAATGCGGAAACAGCAGTTACTTTCCATTACAGTTGTTTGATACGTATATGGGAAAAGTTATTATTATTATGGATTAGATATCCGGAACTCGTGTGAGATTTTATAGTACGCGAGAAACCCGTTATCCTGTTTAAACTTTTCTGTGTGAAAATTTTGTTTATATAATGTAATGAATACGTAACGATACACCGATTTAAGGTAATATCGATTATTATCAATGATAACAAATTTGTGACAAATATCATATTATCTTCTATATAAAAAAAGACAGAGGTCTGCCGTTCAAAAAAATCTGTATATAAAATATATTGTCAATATAGTAAACAACACACACGAACTCGCGGGTATCAGCTAGTTTCTTATTACAATGTTATGCATGTAAAATGTTTTCAGTTGCAGATATATTCGAAATACTGAATTAAACCGAATATAGAGATCCGCCCATAATAGTGGTAGATAGAGCTATGCTATGATTTGCAAAGCGATCGATTAGGAGGTAGGTATACGGGGGCAGGTCGCGTGCACGAGGGCCATAGCGGGCCGTCGAGCGGCTCGGCGGTGCCTTCCGGCGAAACGCGAGGAATGTTGCCGATAGATTAACTTCTGATCTCTTTTCCGATATTGTAGCGAAGCGCTTATGTAAGGAATTCTAAACGCTTCAATCTGGTTTAAGGACAAGTGCAGATATTTGTATCCCATCTCTACGCACAATATTACCCCATGGAATGTAACTGCTACTAATTTGATTAAGTAAGGCTAATAACACAACTAACGATTTCTTGTTCCTATTTGTTATTTATTTCCTAATATATTATACTAGTTTCCAAGTTTTACTTCTAAAAGCACTGAAAATTTGGGTCGAGTGTAAGTATGTAGAAATAGCTTACCAAGTTGTGGCCAAGTACATGGTTCAGGTACATAGTACAGGTATCCATGGTTTAACCATGGCTGATTATAATCTTGTTTTTTTTTAATTCTTAATTGCATATCAAATCAATTTTTCATTTGTAAGGAACTGATATCTTAAATATTGTGTTTATATTCAGTCTCGAAAGGTGTGTCTTAACCGATCGTACTGTCTACGTCACAGGTTTGAATACTATATTAAATAAAAAATATCAAATCACAAATAATGCATTTACAGGCTAGATAACTAATGTCCAAAGTAACGAGTGCAGGGCAGTGCCATACTGGATATTAAATTCCAGTGTTCTAGAACTGCAACAGGCAGGCGTGGTACTTACCATCACCTGAACAATTTGCACGTCTCGTTATTAATAGCAAAAAAAATGTTTCCGGCTTTTTTTATAGTAATATGATGGTAAATGGGAGTATAGCTTTAGGATGGTAAACGCACTAGCTTAGTAAGAGCCTATTCACCCTTCTCTTGAACACACCCACATTGTAATCGGAAGGAAAAACTGATGCGGGCAAATAATTTACTGTTACCAATTATTGACTGTACGCATTATGAATCACGAAGCGAAACATATAATCACATATAACAACAGCAAACGGATGGAAACCCGCCGCGCGTCTTGTGGTCCGATGATGGAAAGTCAAAAGGCGTATTAAATTGTTATTCCTGCGCACAATCTCAAAAATGTAGCCTGTAAAACACCGAGGACTGGCCACCTTACGCCTGTGTTCAACAACGGGCTAGGCAGGTTGTTATTGACCAAATCAGGGTCACCAATAAGCCTTTTTGCTCGTCTCTCCACCGATTCCAAAGCTGTTCGCTGATATCTAGCAACACCAGCAAATGATAGTATCTTTTTTAGTATCCAACTTTTACATGTGTTGTGGTTCTGACACTGCATTTAATCTTTCTTCCTTTTCATAGATAAAGGAAGTTTAGGACGGATGAGCGTTACTGTGGTATTGACATGTGACATCCAGAGCATCATATTCCTGGTCGCAAGACTCGCTATTATTAGATCTTACAACTACAATGAACGAAATGAAATAAGACAATTGTTATTTTCACACATTCTAAATTTTGAATTATAGTGTCAGTATATAGACAACAGAAAGAATATAGTCCATGAGCAAAACTGAATATTATGATTGATATTTTATAATATGGTATACAAGTAGCACAAAATTGAAAACGATATATAAATTCCTTACATTTACGTGCAGCGGTTCAAATGACATCAAAATTTGATATGAAACGCGGAATTGCCAAGATATAAGACGATACTTGTATGAACCTCCGTTGAAATTAATTTTAGTTAAATTATGTTTGGTAGGTACTTGATGAAGGCGAAGACAAAACATTGATTAAGTTTGATAGGCAGAAGCTTTTTGAGCGATGTAGTGCGATCCGACATACGTGGCGCGCAGGTAGGGCGAGGGCGCTCTGTGGCTTGTTTGCGTACAAGTGAATTCCATTAGATTCCAGCTTATGTACTGCCGCCGCAGCCTCAACCTCCCCGCGCTTCATTCATATCCCATTAGCTGATCGATTCACAAGTGCCTTATTCCTTTATTTGTACGACTATCGAAAAGCTCCAGATTTGCCCACATCAATCCTATATAGAGGTTTACCTAAATTTATATGAAAATGACATCGTTTGTTCGGATGTCCAAAAAAATTGTAATTTTTTTAGGCGTGACTTATCTTTTCACTACCGACGTGTTCGAACTCAAGTCGAAATATTGTTTCATACATTTTTAACACCTGTTGAATATTTAAGGATAGCTTATAAAAATAAATATAAACTGAAGTAAAGCACTCGAATATGGTTAACGACACCTATAAAATCGTAATAACTCGACATAAAAACTTTTTTTAATGTCACAAAAATGTACTTTACCATTTACAAGTGTGTTAAACTGTGCAGCCAGCATGCTAACGTGAAACAATAATTAAATTTTCCCTCGACTCCTGACTACGGAGTGTGTCGTTTCATCAACCTCGGCACTAACTCGCGGGAACGGCGTGCCGCCTGAAATATTTAATTCCTACCAGCCATTGTGCCGTAATGCACCGGAAATGAAATCTTGCGACACCACCTATTGGTACTTATACGTTTATAATCCCGCTAAACGAATTTATTCATGAGAGTCTGAAACTTCAGGTATCTTAATATAATAATAAAAAAAAACATTAGTTTATGATAGGTCTTAATTGTTCATTAAATTTCCTATAACAATACAATATTTATGTTAACTCTGATGAACGACTTGATATTTACAGATAATATTGAGAGTGGCAATAATCAAAAGAAGAATTTATGTTAAAAATATATCTAAAATGTTCCAAAATAGTAAGACTTCACTATTTCATAATTAATCATTTAGTATGGTTGTTTCGATTTGTACAAATATTAAGAATAAGAATATTAATTCGTAATTTTTCCTGAGAACTCTTAACAAATTTAATGTCGATTATCGGCTTCTGTTCATACTGCTCCCAGGTTTTCTGGAGCTTAATTAAATCGGGTAGATTATAAAATACATAGATATGCGCAGATACTTATCAGTGTACACGGCTCGTGTCAAGGTGCGGATGGCAATGATTGGCCCGGTTTCTTCGCCGCTGCCTTATTTCCATCTTATTACCGGCACCGAGGCGATATTAAAGCGGGCGCAACGCCGCCACCCGCGTCTACGCCCTGTCTTTGCGTCCGTGAATTAGGTTAATGGCCTGCCAGGTGATTTCCTTCGAAACCGTATTTCGGGTAGAGCGCCGCCGCCTAAGCACGCCAATGTCACTGAAACAACACTAATGTTAAACTTCCATACGACACATATATACGTGATTAAAGCTCAAAGTTGCGCTACTTACGGCGCCTCGATCTCCATACTCATACACTTTAAGCCTATTTGATCAGATTTACTGTGCATACATTGAATAATTTTAAACTAAGTTTGATTTATCGTCGCGAATAGAGAACATTGTGTGTTTCATACTTATTTTATGTGATCCGAGGGTACCCGAGGACTTTTGATTTATGATACGAAGTCGCGCCACCGGCGGCTGCCACCGCCTCTGGCGTTTTTGCGACCCTCCGCTCGTACATCGGGCGCTCTGTCAAAGCGCGACGGATATAACCAATCATTTTACAGTGTGTCTTTACTCTCTTGGCTAAATAACATTATATAGAATAATTGAGACCCTTTGTCGAACGTGATCAAAGAAATTTACAAGCTTTTGGAATTTGGAATTGTCTTAAACAGCTTGATTAAGTAAATAATTTATTAAAATTATTAAGTAGTGGATATTCATTATGATCATTAGAATCTTCGTTAAACATGTTGCATTTTCGTACATATAAGAAAATAACTTTAGTGTTACTAAATTGGTTATTATAAATACACTAAATTTTGATGTTCTCAATTAACATTAGGCTAATCTAAAATGTGACACAATCTATTAATGTTTTTGTATGATTAATAGTTAAAATCGGTTAAAGTAAGAAAATTATAATGTCAAAAATAATAAATATTAAAACTTATTTATAGCAGAAGATATAAGCTTCAATATACGATACAATAAAATAGAACAATTAAATTTTCTTTATAATGACGATGCGGGACCCGTCTTTTGTTCTTTAACAATCGCCGTATAAACAGTATGCTATATTCCTAGCTCGTTCAAAGAATCGTTTCAGTTTACTATGTATGTATTTATGTTATCATGAACTGCAGTTATTTTTACTATAAAATGTTGACAAAAAGAGATTGAACTACACTTCTCTGTTTGTAATAAGTTTACTTTTACTTTAAAAAAGGTACTTAAAAATTAAATGAATATGAATAATAAAAATAAGTAAAAACGTACAACACCACAATAAACATTGTTCTCGTTAAATCAACTGTTTACACTTTACATATGAAAAGAATAAATTTGTTACTTTAAATTTTTTATCGAACTACATTCATTATCTCATCTTTTTTGTCAAATAGGAAAAGCTATCAAATGATTAAAAAATATATTCCCATTTGTTTAAGTGTCTTATAGTGATCATAGATTGACTTGAAATTAAATAAACTTTAATAAATAAAATTATAAATGACTTATATCGTCTACAGCCTGTATGAGTGTACCCTCCTACCTTATCACAAAAATACATTACATCAATAAACGACTGAAAGAACAAGTGAGTGAACGAATTTGCATTAATACTTACCGCACTATGATGTATTCTGTGGTCGCAATCGGGCAGGATGGCATCAAAATAATTGTGTTCTGTGCATTACGCCGACCTTACCGCATAGGTACATTGGATACGGATAGGTTAGGCCGCGGAAGTGCTACCGCATTTCCTTTTAATACTTACTGCACTATAATCTATCCTGCGAAGATGACGGAAGACATCACCGTGTCGCCGACGATGTCGTAATTGAAAAAGTACCTCTAAATATTAATTTAACAAAGATTTTCTCATAAAGATCATATAAAGTAATTCAATGGCCTTTAGTAATTTAAATTATAAATTACTTTTCCGATAATAAATATTTATTATAACTAAATACAATAATAAACACTAAGTTCAGTAGATAAATGAAACATTGGTTTTAAGCACTGATTGTAAGTGCATAGCTATAAAAAATGCTGTGTCACACAGAACATTTGTACACCATACTGTCCTCGTCACCCTGATACATCCCTTTTTAAATCTGATATGCCCAGTAATTATATTTGCTGCTAGTGTTCTTCGAACCAAAGCACAGTGATGTTTGCACACTTCTGTTTTACGGCAGAATAAAAGGTACTGTGGTGGATCTACCCAGACGGATTCATGCAGGAATCCTACCATTAATAGATGCTGATATGTTGTAATGATAATCCATTACAACATAAGAGCTCCAAAAGGAATAACTTAACTGGTATATTGTCTTGCCACGGTATGGAATTAAAATACGACAAAGGAGAGGATTTCTATTCAAATCCTATTACTATTCGAACCTTTTTAAATCCTAATAAGAAATAGTTTCGTACGTACTGTCTGTCACATTATTTTTTATAGCTGCCTTAACGATATCACTTCTAATCTATTATTCTAATTATTTTTACTATTAAAATTATTAATGCCATGTAAACTCGAGCAACTCAAACTTACAATTAGCCATAGCCCATAAGCTGACTTGATTTGTTTCAATATATGTAAACTAAAGTTGCAATGAATATTCGGTTACTATTCGGTATTCGGCCAAATTTTGGTATTCGGCTAAATACCGAATTTTTGATCACTATTCGGCTGAATACCGAATACTTGAAATCAGAAGTAAAAATAACAAAAATGCAGTAAATTATCCTGTAACTGTCGTTAATGCCTAACATAGATTACTAATTCGACGAAGCGCAACTTTTGTTTTTGTGTATCTAAAAGAAAGGAAAGTAACATACTTAATTATTTTATATAAGAGATCGAAAACAGGTAACTAAATTGAAACTACGTATTATCCAGTTTATTAGTAGTAATAATAGTAGTAGGAGTGAATAAATGCTGAGAAAATCAACTTAGTACTTATTAGCCCGTGGTAACTCAGTAGTGAAGGAAAACATCGTGAGGAAACTTGCATATCTCAGAAATAAAAATATTTTGAGGACACGTGAAAATCCGTCAACCCGCATTGGAGCAGCGTGGTGGGCTCTTCTTGGCTCGAACCCCTCTCAGGAATGAGCGGAAGCCTATAAATGTCCCACTGCTGAGCACAGTTTAGCAGTGGGTCCTTTATAGGCTGAAACTTTTGCTTACTATTTGCAAAACAAATATGTTAAATTATAAATTTGAAATTTTTATTAGTATTTTTGTTTTATTTTAAATCATAACAGAAGTTAATGAGGTTATAGTGTAGAAAATTTAAATTTTCTGCATTTTTGGGAAGTAGTCTGTTGATTTTATCTTTGTTATAACCTACACAAAAACATAACATTATCAAGAATTAACGCGGTCGGCGGACTAAACAGAGCTTCTTGTCATAATGCGGTTTACTCTCCAATTTTCGAACATGCATTAATCAGACCGAATAGTTTGGCCGGACATTCGGCTATTCAACTATTCTATATAATAATAATAATACCTATATATGTAACGAATAGTATATTCGTTACATATATAGGTATTATTATTATTTAAACAACACTAGTTATTAACAACACTAGTGTAAATGTCTTTATTATAATCGTTAACGACTTACGAGGCAATATATTTGTTTTGTCGATGCAATGGGTCGTAGCTTTGCTCGGATCCGGTAAGCAGCGCTTTATTCAATTAGTAAAGAAATTATAAACTGGATGGATTTAAATAACCACAATATATGTTGATTTGATGCCATTATATATAGGTAGACTCCTTCACTTAAGTCTTATAATAATTTGTTATAACTTAAGTTTCATACTTGAATGTAATAAAAAATCAAACTCAACGCGTCTCCTACCGGAAAGGACCGAACAACGTTACATGGTCAGGTAGTATATGTTAAAAAAATATTATTATAAAATTGCCTTAAATGTAAAGGTAAAGAGGAAAAAAATACGACATAAAATAAAATTGTGAGCTAAAAACATGCGGGTATCTCATTCATCAAGAGACTGAAAGCAAATTGGCCTAAAAAGAAACTCTTTTCTGTTACGAGCTCCTCTTAAACCTTTTCTAAAACATTCATGTTACCGAACAGTACTAAAGCAAAGTAAAAAGAAATTAACAATTAATTAAAAACTATGAATTCATAAGAAGATTTAACTTTTATTTTAATAATATGAAACTAGTGATGATGACTA
>DWIA01000332.1:0-11385 GCA_018248195.1 Archon apollinus
ATTGTTTTTTTTTCATTGTGTAATCATCTGCGGGTTTTCATTGATATTTTTAATATGACATTATTTTTTTTATTTCCATAACAATAAATAGTAACAGATAAAATGAAAATTAATAATTAATTGTGAATTCTTATTTGTGTTTTTATAGAGTGTGATTTTTTAACAGATTATTTTCCTGATTGTTTTTTTACAAATGGCACTGAAATTGAATGAAAATGAAATATAATTTAATAATAAATAACGATTTTGTTGCCTGTTGTAAAGTGAAAAGTTTCAACCTATAAAAGTCCCACTGCTGAACACAGGCTCACTCTCATTTCTGATAGGGTTTTGGAGCCGGGAAGAGACCACCACACCGTTCCAATGCGAGTTGGCGGACTTCACACGTCATCGAAACATAACTATTGCTAGTTTTCGGGTAAAATGTACGTTTTGATATAAATTCTATGAAATTGAACCCCTTTTTAATGTTTAATGCTTTTATAGACGGATATAATGTGAATTCTTAATTTGTTACTGAGGTAGAGTAAGACTAATTGTTCAAAATGTTATATTACTGCTTATTTTATTTTTTACATATAATGTTTCCTACGGCCATTGTTTATGAATATACTGTGTCCATTGATAATCTTTAGTAGGTTATTGCAGTAATGCGTCTGGGTCAAGTTTATAAATAACCTGTTGTCTATAATAAATTCGCATCCATTATAATATAGTTTCCTTTTAAGTTATTGTTACATGGCTATGTGTTGAAACTGTTCAGAGATGTAGTTTTTATCCTGTTTTGATATTATAAAAGTATCAGAAATAGCGACTTCACTATAATACTTCACTATTATCGGCAAGCCTTTTATAGTCCACAGCTGGGCAAAACCTGTTCTGCTTCATGTTTTTTGTCGAAATTACCGCTTGCCAAGTGGATTGGCGATCACATTACTTCACATCATACATTTCGCATCTTAAAGGCTATCGTCCGTTGCCACTCTAGGCAACTTAAGTGTGGTATATTCGATACGTTTATTTCGTAGTTTGTTGTTTGTTGGTTTGCTTATCGAGATTTCCTTTAATTGGCTTTTACGACAGTGACAGGGAGAGATGGCCAGGTGGCTTCTCTAAAGTCATACGGGTGCAATAGTAAAATGGTTAAAGATCGTCATTAATAAAAAAGAGATGTCGATGTTCCCTTCGGTGGATTTTATGTAGGCAAGACTATTGTCAAATTCTACTTCTTCGTAAAAGGAGTGCTAAGTGAAGACCAGAGACTCAGAGCTTGTCGACGAAAAACATCGCATTATTTTAATTAGGGTTTTAAAAAAATGAAACTTGAGAGATCCCAGAATTTGTTAAAGAAGTACGCGGGAAAAAAATACTAAGAAATCTTTTTATCAGACATTATGTATGCCCACAACAGTGAAGACGCGAAATACCTAAAAGCATTAGCATTACCCTTCATCATTTATGATTTGGTTTAGAGTGTAGTTTTCAGGCCTAACTGTGGCGTTTTTATGTCAAAAAGGTGTGAAAAGTAGCGCTGTTGCATATCAAAATTCCATTCATACAAACGTTGAAGAACCACTTTCTCAAATAATGTTCGAAAACAGTGACTGGGTATTCCACAAGATTCCACAGACACGCAAACTGGCTTATCACCCATGGATCGAGTTCATCAGGCACGACGAATAGCCATCTTCCAGCTCAGACTTAAGCCCGTTCGAATACAAAATATAGCAACATTAGGAGGAGTAGGCCTGCGTTAAATCGCACAAGAATTTGGAGTCTCTCAAAATATTCCTAATTTAAACAATGGCTAATAACATTGTCCGTGCTGCGGTGGACGACTGTTTTCGGGCGTTGAGGGCCTTCATTAAAAATCAGAGGGAGTATTTCAAATTTTTAAAAAAATCTTAGCTACATTAAACTACTTTTGTTTTCATATATATATGTATGTATTTTATAAAACAACAAAAGTAGTTCAATTTACATAATGAAGTGTTTTTTACAGAACTTATGACCCGACTAGGTATTTATTTCTTTATTTTTTTATTGATATTCTCAAACCATATAAAAACATAAAATATATACCATGTTTGATCTCGTTTCTTCCTTTGTAATCAACAAACTTCTTTGAAGTCATGATTTTTATTTCTAGCTACGTTTTATTGGTAGTAGTACCCAAAAATGTATTTAGAACCTTAAGAGGAAAATCAGAAAGAAAATGTTCAGGTCACTAGATATTTACATTATAAAAAACAGTTATTTGTGGTAATTTCGTGGAATTCTGTGGTCTTACATGATGTGAATGAAATTTTGAACCATTTGAATTTTTTTTGAACATTTCTCAGAGTACCTACGTCATATGTTAATAAAATTATCCAGAAAGAATCTAAAACGGTGATGCAGTGTTGGATTTTTAGTTTTCCTTAAAAGCCGAATACGTAGCAAATATGAACGTAAGAAATGTCATATGTGCTTTATAATATATAAAGCGTAAAACCATAGTAATAATTAAACGATCCATTTTTTTATTTAGATTTTTTAACCTTATGATTGCCAGTTCTAACAGAATGTTGATTTTTAATTGATTAATAATTATTTTCCATATACCGTATAGTTTGCTTGCTTTTTTGCAGCTTGCTTCATTATAAGATATTCAGTTTATTCTACAGGGCATCATTCTCCGCAAGCGAATTTATATGTTCATAATCAGTTCTAAATTATATCGGTATCAAAATGTTGGTTTGATAGATTTATGTTACCGTTTTACCCTGACTGAGATATAAATCCTCAAACATCATCGCCGTGAGTTATATCTGATATTGATGCAATCACCACAAATCTTAGACATCAGGACGTATCTTTTATTATTTATTAGGTTCCAGGTTCGATTTCTATGTAACGCCGCCATTGAATGTTTAATCTCGTCACGATGTTGTAAGTGCATCTTGTTGTATGCAAAAAAATACCGCATCCGGGTATGCATGGATATTGGTTAGGGTGTCAATATTTTTTGGTATAAAATACTAATAAAATGACGATATCGAATTGTCCTGTGAAACAAGTTCTTTTAATTTAAAGTAATTGTTAAACAAGTAAACAAAATGTGCTATTAATGAAATAAGTTTTACGAGTGGTTTGCTATGCAGGAATCCGCCTAGATATGTACTACCCAGTGGCAGGTATTCTGCCGTCAAACAGTAATGTGCAAACAATACTGTGTTTCGATTTGAAGGGCACTGACACAATATACTATATGTTTACTGGGCATATTAGACTTGAGAACTGTTGTCTCTAGGTGAAGAGCGTAGTGTGCGCACTGAAATGTTCTATGTGACACAGTATTTCTTATGGGGAGATGTTGCATTTACCGTCACGTGAAAATCGTCCACCTGCTCGTCTTACCACTTTTTACAATAAAACTAGTATCATTACTAAAACAGTCAGTTGAATAATATAATGTTTTAAACGTGACCCAGACTGAATTAAGACCTGTTGCGGACATTAACTAGAGTCGTATATAGGTATTTTACTACTGTAAAAGTTACTGGCAAACCAAGACTCTCACAGGTCGTCTCTTATTATTGAGAGAGTTTTTTGCGCCGGGGTCCACCATTCTGCTCCAGTGGGAGTTGGTTGAATTGTCATATCGTCGAAATATGTGAATTTTTTTTTGTTTGCTATGATAATAGTAAAATGTTTTGTTACTAAATTACCCTTAACCGCCGAGAACATGGTAAACAAGAATTTTAGTTCGGCTTACTAATAAAAGTCTTGTTAATAAAAGTCGCACTTATTGTCACCTATTTGTTGCTTCTGCAGAGTTTATGGAAGGATAAGAATGTAATGAAAACTCAAAACTCAACAGATACGCTCTTGCGGTTATTGCTTATTGGTAAAACTGAATGGGAATTAAGACTACAGGGGTCCGTTTATGTAGAATAAAAAACATCAGGAATTGCGCACTTAGGAGCCGGATAACACTCTTGAATTGATTTCAAGGGACGAGTATGTGATATGAAAGATATTTTATGAGATATTTAATTCAGTTCTTTACACATGGAAACTATTTTGTTACGTCCAACAACGTCCAGGGCCGAAGCCGAAAGTTTGTTTGTATGTTTTTTGTTTCATCTAGAATTCTATTCCAGTAGAAGATCTGTTAATTCCTAGATAGAAGACAATACGAGAAGAGATAAGACGAAGAATAATCGTTTACTTTAAAATGTCCTGAAAAAAAATAGTCTACATGGTGACCCTAGTATCGACTGGACTTTCCGACCCATGATATAAAGACAATGTTAATACGTGCCGAGTATGCCAGAGTGTACGGGTTTATCTGGATTATTTTTTGGGACGTTCCATTGCTCCGTCATAGTTCTTTTGCGCTGATAACAATGAAGATAGAAAAAAAATTAATGACCGCTTATTTTTGTAATTTGTATGCGTGGAGTGAGAAGTGTTTCAACGATGTGTCATCGAAAGACGTAACGCGTGTAATGTAGGGAATGGAAATTGTTTTAAATATTTATTATTTTTAAACGTCTATTCAATATCAGTGACGTATGGTCACATCAGTCCTGAGAAGTCTAAACCGTTACTAGAGTTTACCACACGTCTGGGAGTTTTAGACACCTTATGCAATATAGAGTGGCAATCGGGTAGTAACTGAATGCGTGAAGATAAAGATAAGACTAAGTGACTTTTAAAAGGAGAGGTCAATGTCCAGCAAAGGACAGCCGCAAGCTGATGATCACGATTATATAACATGCCGGAATTTGCCTAGGTAAGTACCACCGCAGCGCCAGTTATTCTGCTGTCAAGCAGTAGTGTGCTAACGTTACTGTGTTTCGGTCTGAAGGGTTAACTGCTAGGCATATGAGACTTAAGAACCGTCAGGTTGGCGAGCGCAGTGTGGTGTGTGTTTTTTATGGGTAGACGTTGCACTTACCATCAGGTGAACAATTTACTCGTCTCGTCAGTTTCTTTGATTCTTTATATAGGCTCAGTATTACTACGATACAGTTGCAAGAATAATGTGCGCGAACAGTGCTGCATACATATTGATTTCGGCCTCTAATCGAATGTAGAATGACTATAACTCAGGAAGCATGTTCGCTGAGCTATGCAGTTGTTATATTTTTAAAAACATCAATGATCATGTATTCAACTGCACAACTGTACTACAACGGGCTCGGTGTATGTCATAGTGCCGTAGGTATTAAAGCAAACACAAAGGTACATATTTTATCCATTGACAACCTTGTAAAGTTTTATTTTCTTTCCGGTTTCCTCGTCACACATAGAAATAACAAATACAAATTAAACTTAAAATCTAATTGAGACATCAGTTCTTAAGTATCAAAAAAATTAACAGGCTAGAGACTAACAGGCTCACAGTGCCCTCCAAACCGTTCACCCTTCACCGTAGAACAATTGGTCCTGGGGTGGTACCTACCTAGACGGATTACTGCATAGAATCCTACCACCAGTGATGGTGGTTATATGTTAGGTTATATGTTACAGGTTATATAACGTGTAAGTAATTAATAAATTTTCGACGATCGTGTGGTCTAGTGGTCGGAGTACCAGACTTCTACGTCACGGGTCCTGGGTTGCAATCCCAGCCACAACCAACATTTATGCAAATTGTCGGTTATCAGGTCTGGTTGTGTTGAGTGTCCCCGTGTTTCTGATGCTGCATGCTAGCCTGCCTCCGATCTTATCGCATGAACGTTACGTAGGTCACGGTTAGGTTGGGGACGAGCGTACAATAGCATTATAATATCTCCTCCGTAGTTGATATCTTCCGACAGTATTCGGTCGATGTTGCCGTGATCGAATCGGCCAGGAGAACATCAAGTTATGAATCACTAGAACAATTACTGATTGTTCAACGATCGGTTGGATAAGCGATTTTGTTGCAATATAGACATTAAGTATCGTCATTGTTTTGTCATTCGTATCATGATTTGTAATAACAACAGATGATTAATTAACAGCGGCGGATATGAGATATTCTTCTGAGCCTTGCCTCCTGAGTCAAGGATCTTTAGATCAAATCAATTTAGATATAGGTGTGCCTTGCCAGTGTATTTGTTTAATTCACAACTGAATTGACATATATAACTATAGTATTAATAACGAGCAAGTCCTTTTTGTATTTATATTTGTATTTTAATTCTGTTTAACTATTTAGATGATATATTTCTTTAACTCATAAAAGAGTTCTTCGTACTGCTTCAAATTACAAGATTTCAATTACACTACAATTTTACAACACTTCTCCAAATTCGTTGGTAACTTTTATCGTTCAGTTTGCACTTCTCTTGAACTCGTTACTTTTCGGTGACACCAGAAAAGCCCAAAATAAGGTTTTCTTTATAAGGTTTGTACGGGAGTATTTAATAAAGATCGCGGATAATGCTGTTTTTTGATGCCTTTAACAAAGTTATATCATTAATTAAAAGGAACCATGACTTATGTATTTAATATGATTATACGTGTATGTATTTAATATGTTTATACTTTTTTACGTAATTGTATTATATATTTGTTTATCTTTAAGTTTATTAAAATCGATTTATTTTTAGTGTATACACCTGCCACAATGTGTCACTAATCCCTGGTTGACTGGCAGAGAATGCCAACACATTGCAGCTGCATTGTTTCCCTTTTTTGGTGAATAATAAAGCATAAATAAATATAAAATGATATTTGAGGATTATATGTTTCTGGGCCAAGAAAATAAACTAGCAACTGGATCGTCATTTTGATAAAAAGTAATTTCAACATGGCAAGTATGTTTTTTACATATTCTTTATATAAATAAATATAGTGATCTAAATAATCGCCAACAGGTTAATGAATAACAAGTAACAGCACATAAATGTATATTTGCTGGGCACCTTCCTTCTTAAATTTTGATCGGGGTTTGAAGCGCTTAAATGTTGTCCGTCCGTCCTTCTAGAGGACTGCTGTGTGACTGTCTGTTTTCCAGGAAAAACTACAGTAGTACATAACCTATATTATTAAGCATAAACATACAAGAATATTGCTTATTCTTATTTTAAGGTTCTTTATCTAGAAGAGTTGAGAAATTAAGAGAGATGGGAAGAGAAGAGAAGAGAAAATTATCTAGCTGAAATTAAAATATCTTTGCTTGTTTTACTTACTGAGTATTAGGATTTCTTTATTATACAGGAAACCGTCTAGGGGGTACCATGGTAGTTCTAGTTACTCTGCCGTTTGTCAGTAGTGTGCAAATATTACTGTTTCTTGTTTTCGGTTTGAAGTGCACTGTTAGCTAGTGTTATTACATATGAGACTTAAGAACGAATGTCTCATGGTAATGAGCGCAATGAAAGAATAGAAGTCAGGAACTCTTAGAGCACGAGTATGGATCTCGCACTTGACTCGTCTTTGTTCCTGCGATCATATGTAAAAAAAAATAAGTATTATTATATGCGAAATATGTTTTTGGATTGTTCGAGGACATTCTGAGTAAGGATCTGAGGATAACGGATAAAGTTAAAAAAAAGTAATTTCGTTTTACTTTAAATATATGTCTCCCTTAAACGACGGGCATTAAATAAATAATTTACGTATTTAAGAAACTGCTGGACTCTACCTATAAATGTCTTCAATAATTAGCCAAGCGCCAATAGCCCCCATGGTTAGCCAACATGATTTAGAGTACAGGCTGCGAAGCGTACCGTCGCAGGATCGAGGCCGCCATTACGACTCGACTATAGTACTAACTACCCCATCATAGTGGTAACTATACCATCTAAATTTAAAAGCTTGACAGGAATATTAGTAATGCACTATTAGCATTACTAATATTCCTAAAGTTTAATTGTAGTATTCTACAAAAGGATAGAATATCTTTTGATTCAATACGGATTATTTAGATAATACTCATTGAACGTATTTTTTTTTAAACACACTGGTTCGCAAAAATGTCTCTGTCTTGGAAAGAACCAGCAAGAATCCCGGTAGACAAGCATATTTGTAATCCTTTAAAAACAATATAATGTTCAATAACAGTATCATAAATATTAAGAAATGGCTTGGCAGCGATCACCTCATTCCCAGGGGTTATCATCATCCATTTACTCTTTAATATTATAATAACGATTTTTATAAAGTCTTTGTTTAATACAAAAAAAAAAATATTTTCTTAATCGAAAAACTTTATTGACTTTCTGGGATTTTTCTTAGATTGCCCCATAACCGGCATTAATAGTTTATGCTTGTTCCTTCAAAAAATATTTTATAAATCCAAAAAAAAAAAAAACAAAGAAATCATGTCTTACAATACTATTAAAGTAAGGTTTTAGTATATATGGTACGTATGGTATAAATTATCACAATCAAGCTAAGTGCATGGCAGGATAGGTCTTTCATGGAAAGAGACAGCAAAAAGCTTACATTACAGTCCACGTTAGAATCACCTATGCTCATCACAAGACAAGAGGATTCAATAGCATAGTTCCGTAGCCGACATCTGTCGGTCGCCAGAGTATTGTTAGATAGCAACCAGGTATACTACGTACTGTTGTGGTTGGCATTTGGTTGGTTAGCCTGAGTGTCTCTATATCTGTGCGTACACTTGTCGCACTACATAATATCTACTGCTCAGTTGATGTCTTCCGATTATTCAAAAATTGTCACCGAAATAGAAAAACGGCCAGAAGTATATAACTACCAGAATTTGTCCTCTGCGCGGGATAAGACATTGTGCTGGTAGTGTACCTCCCCGAATGGGTTCTCGCCTTGTCGTGGTGGGGGGAGGGGACTTAGTAACCGTGGCTTGGCTAAGAGGAAAACGGTCGGCCTGTGGTGTCAGGTTGGCCCGATGCGGTCGCACCGAGTGCGCTGCGTAAGCCCACTGGCTGCAAATAGAGGGACTGCTGGGGGCAGCACTGCGCTGCCCTCCGCAGCCGAGGTGGAGTCGCGGCGGAAGATTAGTGTTTGTGTAGCGGTGCCTCTGTCCCTGTCCTCCGCGACTTTGGCGGGGCTGTAACGTGGATGCGGCGATGGATTACTGCTGAGAGGAGAAGTGGTGGTGAACTGAATCCACTCGCCCTGTCCTTCACAGCCGAGATGGAGTGGCGGGGGAAGAGGAGTGTAGGTGTTGCGTTGTCTCTATCTCTATCCTCCGGAACTTTGGCGGGGCCGCACCGTTGACGCGGTGGTGATGGGGCTGCTAGGAAAAAGGAGTGCTGGTGTTGTGTTGCCTCTCTCCCTATCCTACGCGGCCGAAATGTGGTTAGCGGCGGAACCACAGACCAGATCCGTTGCCGGGGCCGGGAAGGCTGATGCTTTCGAGTGCAAGTTTTCTGGCTCCGTGGCATCCGTGTGGCGGACTCGGGGGAGTCCGTTACGCATACAGAGGGGAGGCCGTGTTGGCGTTGCCGGAAAGGAGAGTAGGGAGGAGCTATCCTCTCCCGAAGAGGGCCGCCGATGGTGGGCGGCTGCCTATAGGATCGCGGATGTGTACGCGAGCGTTCCCGTGGCCTTGCCAACATGCGGCGAAGGCGGAGCTCCATGAGGTTTTAGTCGGTGTAAGCCCGACATAACCTGTTCTCGCCCTCGTGAGGGCGGGTATGAGTTAGTCATTTCCCCATGTTACAAAAAATTATGCTGGTGTTCGCGCACAAGAGGCACTCACTGGTAATAACTTTACCAAAACCAATAAAACGAATGGGCAATATGATAGGAGTATGGTTTGGAAGCAATGCCAGAGGCAAAGGGACGGTAATTATAAATCTATAACCAAAAACTAGTTATTTGTCCGATACACAAGCTGTAACTTCAAGGAACTGGTATTTTCTTGAAAATCACTAAGTAGTATCGGTTCGGAGAATGCATTGAAAAGCACTGAGGTGAAATACCAACCACCAGGTTGATGTGGATGGAATTTAAGGTGGTAATGCCGCAAAGTTATGTCGCAATGTGGTATGGTGAAATTCAGCAGCTGGAATTAATCCGGATTATTCCTCGGTTGCAACAGTGTAATAAAAAATAAATGTATACTCGTGGCTGTTGGGAGAGGATTGCTTGGGTTTGGATGCCTGTATGTTTCACAGAGTGCAGTAACCCTTGCTCTCCATTGTCAATTTCAATGGCGGGTAATTCATTAAATAAGTAAAAAAAAGTGGGTAGTACGGCTAGTGAGAACTTGCGCATCATTATTACTGCTCGTCTTCAACATACATATGTTATCGCGTTAAATAAAGAACCTGTGCTGTGACTATTATACTGTGACATTATACTGTGCTGCTTTGATCTCTGACGAGAAGTACATGGACACAGGACCATTCGCCTTTAGGATGTGCAGGTACGTCTAAGCCTTCTTATCATTGTCTTCAGCAGCCGCGAGTTGAATCAATCGGTGCCTTGGATTAATTGAACGGTCCACAATAGCTAAAACGCAGCAAATGCGTTAATATATTACTAGTTATTAAGATATTTGGGTTACCATCTACAATTTATAAAATTTCTAAATAGCTTTAAACTTTAAAAGGCAGGCAGACAAAACCATCCATTTTATTTATTTCTGTTGAATAACAATACAAACATCACAGATTCAGACAGGACTTGCATAGGCCATGCATAATGTTACAGGGTCAAAATTAAATGACAAGGTTGATTTGGGCACGAAGCGATCTATTCATCGTATTTTATGAAATTAAATGCACTTATGACCTTAGGTTTAAAAGATTAGTAGATATTAGTAGATAGAAAATTCTATCTGTATGCTTTGCTTTTGTAATAAAAATAATTATTATATAAAATTTAGCAATAAGTTAAATGGATAACTATAACTTCTTGTCTTACACGCATACAAATATTTATTTCACGTTTATAATGCGTATATATTGCGAACTCAGTGTTCGCATCGTTTTCGTATAAAACACGAATAATGCAAGACATTGTTGCGCTGGAATAATTATGACAATACAGTAAAACAGTGATCTCTGTCGTTATTTTAATTTGAATGTCCTAAATTTGAATATTTATTAAAGTTATAAAAACCAAAGAACGCTGAGTTTTTTCCGATTCTTCCCAGGACTATGACGACGTTGTATTTTTTCCATTCGAAGAACAAAAACAAATGACGTTTGCGTTCTGATTTTTGATTGTAATCAGTATTCTTTTAATTAATGATTTTAATCTTCACAGTCTCTCGACAAAGCGAACTAATTGAGTCACTTTAAATTACGTACTGTACATATAATATGTATTTAAAATACATCTAGTATTTAATGTGTTGGATAGTCTACGCGTACTATATATACTACATCCAAAAGATTACTGGTAGGAGGAGACGTCCTCCCCAGATCACACAATCCGATCTGGCGGGTAGCTACCCTTTTCTCCTTG
>DWIA01000333.1:0-11346 GCA_018248195.1 Archon apollinus
TCTTTGTGCTGTGCTTCATAGCCTACCCACATGTGCACTTGTGTGTGCCTGCATATTGCCAAGCTAAATTGAGAGAAAAGTTAGTTTTCTGAAGGTTTCACTTTTACCATCTTCGACACTTGCTTTTGTCTCATAGTCTGAGATTTTCATTATCTAACTTATTTTTTTATTGATTCTCTTTTTAGTTATATTTAAAGTCAAATAAGCAGTATGAATATTGCTCTTTCATATTCAATATTCATTCATTTGCAAAAGAATATAATATTTTCTAAAAAGTTAACTATTCACAATCTTGCATACAGTCACATGAATGATTTTCTATGCATTTGCCCTGTTTAATTTTCTACTACACCTACTATGAAGCAAGTATCCAAAAATTGTAACAATGTTCTTCGCAATTTCTACACGAAACTTTTTAATCATGCTTATTACTTGAATAATTATTTCAGGGTCCTGAACTTTTGGTGGATTATCAAATGTATGACTACTCACTGGACATGTGGTCATTAGGGTGTATGTTGGCATCTATGATCTTCCGTAAGGAACCATTCTTCCACGGTCATGATAATTATGACCAACTTGTGCGTATTGCGAAAGTGCTGGGCACTGAAGAGTTATTTGAATATTTGGATAAATATCATATAGAATTGGATCCAAGATTTAATGATATTCTTGGGAGGTAAGCTATTTACATAGAATGTAATGATTAAAATAAGACTTGGGACACAGATTATACTTTATTTATTTTACTGACTTATTGTATTTTATTGATATTTACTATTTTCTAAAGGTTAATTTAAAAATTAAAATTTCTATAAACCTGGTT
Organism: Archon apollinus; assembly: GCA_018248195.1. NCBI lineage: Eukaryota > Metazoa > Arthropoda > Insecta > Lepidoptera > Papilionidae > Archon > Archon apollinus. The sequence goes on from DWIA01000333.1 coordinate 827, forward strand.
TAAAAATACTTTTTCTGTGTTCACAGGCACTCACGTAAACGATGGGAGAGATTTGTTCACTCTGAAAACCAGCATTTAGTATCTGCTGAAGCTTTAGATTTCCTTGATCGTTTGTTACGTTATGATCATTACGAGCGTTACACTGCCCGTGAGGCAATGGATCATCCATACTTCTGTAAGTAACTTAATCATTTGTTATTCTGCTGGCACTTTAATACTATCTGTAGCATTTATGAGCTTATGGCATACATAATGGCTGTTAATAAATTATAATATAAAAATTGGATACCCGAGATTGCTTATTGATAATGGCATTTATAATGTTATCAAGCATGTCCAAACATCCTAATCGCTTAGTGGTTAGCATACCGGACAGCTGAGACATGGTTTCTTGACTTTGTCAGTGTAACGGGACTGACAAGTAATTACACCCAAACCCTATTTGTCTAATTTAAAAGTCATCAGTTCTCAGGTCTGGATTTATTATGATTGTCCATATGTCTGACAGTGTATCCTACATACTTTGATCTTATTGAACAAATGTTACATGTCATGTTTGAAAGTGAGGACAAATGGGTGTAACATTATTTGTGCTGATACATATGACACTAATAAATCCCATACAAATGACACTTGGTAGTTGTAAACTAGAAGATTTTACTTTTTTCAAAATCTTGATTAATTGTTCCAGAGATTATAACTACTGAAATAAAGAGCAAAAACTAACATCACCAGATTTATAGAAAAAAGCCAAAACATTTAATTATTGTACAATAATTAAAATATATATTACATTATAGATATTAGCTCCATACTCTTTTTCATGTTGGCTTGAATTTTTATGTCTTTATCAATAATTGACTTCATCTGCCCATGGCACAGCATACAGTGTATAACAATTTGTATATATTAAATTATAATTAATAATTTGAGTTCTAATCACAGTCTCAGCTTTTATGAATTTTCTCCCTTTCTTATTGTACAATTACTGTTACACATATAGATTTTTTATTTATTTCTAAAAGTAAAGTAAAGTCTTTAAATGTTCTTGTTATAAATGTTAACTCATTTCAGTGAGGCTTTTGGAGCCAGGAAGAGTTTGCCACACTGCTTAAATGCAGTTTGGCGGATTTCACATATCTTTGAAATATTTTTATTCCTCAGACTTGCAGGTTCTCCTTTACCTCTGAGGAGGGGGTAAGTCAGCACTTAAAACAGCAGAATAATTTTAGAGTTGCCGGGACTAGGGATCCAACTCAGGTCACTTGCTTACACTGAAATTTAAGTTGAAAGCCTTGCCTTTTAGGTACAAAGGCTCTCATCTACCATGGCTCCAGGCTATTTTTATCTATTCTTATTCTAATATTAAAATAAATGTGTGAACTATTTTAGTATATATCAATGATGAAGTGACTAGAATTCTTAACTGACATTTTGGCCATTATAATGTTTTTATGTAGATAGACCTTTAATGATTGTATGCATGAGCTGGGAAGAATTGATTACTATATGTAACTATTATCTGTCGTATCATATATATCGCATCTATCTATGTAATAACCATAAAATGGCCAAAATGATTGTTAATAGTTCATGTCACTTCGCCATTGATATATAATTATTATTATCCTCAGCTCCTCAGCTTCCATTGGTATTTTTAGTTGATATCTAGTTTCATTATATATTATTATCATTTTTAGTTACTGATAAGTTGTTTAAGTATCAGTTTGGTAAATGAAATAATTACTGGGACTATTTTTACTATTTCTTGATGCCACATCTGGTTTTATTTCTTCTGTTAATGGTAATTTTCTATAAAAGTGACATACCACTGATCCATCATGATATCTCCAAAACTACAAGACCTATGGACTTGAATTTGGCATACATATTTCTTTTCAGACATAGACACATACTAAGAACAGGTTTTAAGAACATTATTCCTAAATGGATAAATGGGCTGATTCTGTTTTTCTATGTACAGACTTTTTAACATAACTATAACAACCGTGTGAAGCTTGGAGTAAATCAACTAGTTATTATATATATTATTATTATTACTGCTTCTCTGTTTGAAATTCATTGCCTATCTTAATTTTTATTAAACATCTGCAGACATCCTTGACCTACAAATTGAATTAACCTGAAACCACACTAAAGTAATTTGTTAAGTGAAGTTTATTACAAAACATACCTTATTAAAGACAGTGATAACAACTATGGCCAACAAACAGCTACCACTCTATTTATGCCTTTATCAGTACAAATTTGTTGTATGTGTTTTGTCATCAATTTTATTTTGGTAGAATGTAACTTAGAATTAATTATGCATAATAAATATTTACTAATGTGTGAGTTAGTTGTCAGCATACCTGTATGCTGAGTCATGCAAAATATTAAATTTTGTGTCTGCTTGCATTGCTGTTATACCATATCTCTGACTCTGGATCTAATTCTGCTACTAATTTTATTGTATATACGGTACACGGGGTTCGGAGAATGATTTAGTCTGTAGGCTCTTACACTTAATATATCCTGCTGAGATTACAATTTGTAGTGTACAAACCAAAACGATACCGCTGTTAGGCCTTATAAGCCAAGGAGGTCATAATTTTAATTGTTAATTACAATACTAATGGTATCTTAATGATTTTATGTAATTTTTACTTGCAGTTGTTATAACTTGGTAAAACTGCATCATTATAATATATAAGAGCTACACTCTTATTAAAAAATAGGTAATATGAGAGAAAATATTTCTGATTATAAATGTTCACTAATTTAATATGTCAAATTCATGTTAAATTATAATTGTCTATTTCTGAACATACCAGATCCCCCATCAGCCAATATACAAAAAAAAAATTGTCACTATATAAATAAATTTAAATATTAAAGTAATATATAAAATTAAATTTTTAACTTAAGTCATAATAAATATTCAACAATAAATCTATAATCAATTTAATTTATTCAAAAAACAAAATCTGTATCTAATTGTACCTTGTTACAAAACGGAACCTACACTCAAATCTCTAGGACTTAATCTTGTGGCTATTTAAATAAATACAATCCACTTTTATCTAGGACCATGAGACATAAGCTCTTTGAGCAGGTAGAAAATTCTTTATCATTGGATCTTCAAATTGACCTTCGGATTACATTACAACCAATAACTCCATTAATAAAGTGTTGTGGGTTGGTTCTGTCTTGCATAAATACATGCAATTTAAAGATGTGTTCTGCTTTAATTAAGCTGAATATAACAAAGTTGCATATCAACAATATTTTTACTGTTAAGCATTTCTGTAATAACTTAGTCCTTGTGAAATGGTACAATCTGAATGGGTAACATCAATTTTGCATTAGAACAAACCATTGATTTAACATACCTGAACTGGATAAAAATGTTATGGATTATGAATTTTACTTTATCGTAATATAAACTAGTATGAATAAATCAATTGTTTTTGGTCCTAAATTAATATTAAATAATAGAAAATATGTGCACAGCCTCTAATTCATGCGCGCACATCTAACAGTGAGCAAATTGTTCTTTCATATATTATCAGTCCATAAACACTGCACATGTACTGCTGTACTTACTTACTAAGTTAAGAGGAGTCGCTGCACTTACTCCATGTGCATGGTGTGTTGGCTATAGTAGTTCTTCCATCACCAGCCTGGGTAGTTATCATTTGGCATATTTCAGACGGTTATTCTGCCAACTGTCAGGGGAAACTAGATATTTTCGGAAATTTATTTTAGTTGAGTTTAATGACAACCATGGGCCGGGTCGACCCCGTCATGCCATGTCCTCCTATGTGTCACCCGTGCATAAACATCCAACAGTTTACCGGCATAAATTGTCGTCTAACCCCATCCACACAAAGCAAATACATTTTAATATGCATTTATTGATAAGCTCTTATATTCAACACTATGTAGAATATAGTGTTAAATTGTACTTTCTTGAATGTTTCGAATAATAATAATATTTTTTTTACGAAATTTATCATATTTTTTTGTTTTTTTTTACTACAGATCCAATTGTGAAGGAGCAGGGTCGAATGGTGTCATCTAACTCTCCAACTCCCAATGCACTACAAGGACCAATAAATGCTACTGAATAATTGTTATTAAACTCAGTAATGCTCTTTATAACACTATATATTGAATATTTACTTGTACAAGATTCCAGAGGAGATCCAAAAGAAAGAGACAGACAAATACTACAAGTCCATTGAAAGAATAAAGCATAAGGGACACAGTGAAGAGCATCAACTCTGTTCAAACCAATAATGATAACTCTAATGTAATTCCAATGTTTGCAAACTGAAGTATAATTTGGAAAGACAATATAATTTAGTGTTTAATGTTAGTAAAAATCTGGTTTATTCATTGTTTTAAAGTGTTTTTTCTCCGGTACAAACTACTAAGTCCATGAAAGTGTACTCAAACTGTTACTTTCAAGTATCTTATGGTGGTCTTGAAATTTTACAGTAAAAGTTCAATATCCATCTTTTTTATGTGAAGTTCAATATTAATTATTGAGATAAAGGAAAACATTTCGAGTTTCATTGCACTTGATCTTTTGCATTTATTAACCTATATGGTATTGATATTGTAATTACTTGTATGATATAATATTGATAACACCTGCATACAGATTGCAAAATACTGGTTAGCAACATTTCGTTGATACTGCAATTAAAATTTTGTATTTATGTAATAAAAGTAAAATGTAGATATGTGTGATATAAATACAAAATTTTAAGACGTAATCGTTTCTTTTTATTACTTGATTTAAAAAAAATAGAAATGTCAAAAATAAAATATTGCTTCTATAAGTATATTTTAGTAAGTTATGTTAGCTGTCCCTAAACATATATTATAAATAAAACAAGTCGATCTTCAACTTATAAAGGTGGGCCTCAATGATTATTATTTATTTTTAGTGTGATAACTTAAAGTTGTTGCATCGAAATTTTCTTAATAAACAGACTAACTTTGCCTGGATATGTTTTCGATTGTTTTTTCTTTCTTTTTATGGAATTGTAAAAGTTAATAATATTCCTTTACTTGCTACAATGAACATTTGTAGTCTTGTCGAAGGTATGTCATTACTGGTGTTTTTATTTATATTTAAATGGTAGTATGGTTTGTGTGTATGAACTACTGTTAATTTAGAATAAATTATGCTTTTATTTGAATTCACACAGAAACCGGAATTGAAAGAGTTATTTAAGAAAAATATTGCATTTACTTAATGACAATCTTGCTCCAAATTAAATATTTTAAACACGTTGACGCCCACACACTTGTGTTGCTTTGAGGGGCCCACAAGTAGGTTTATGTAATTTTAAATAATAAAATTTTCAAAGATATTAAGAAACAGTAATAATTGAAACAAATACTGTTTTGTGTGGTGCACTTGGCTCTTTCGCCAAACAATTTACAAAGAAGCTATGAAAACATGTTGAACTTTTTTTTATCTATTTCGCTTAGCGCATAATTTCCTAACAAAACAAACAACAAAAAACCTTTGTAACATTTTGATATGTCAATTATTACCAATTTCTGTTATAGTTTTAGCCATGAAACGACTTATCTCATTTCTTTTTTTTGCGCAGTTTACTTCGTTTTATGAAATCTGATGAAGAATATATGTTTAGTAACAACTGAAGATAGTTATTTTTGCCACCTTCGGGCAAACATTGGTGTTTCTTTTATATTTAATACATGGATGTTCCATTATATATAAGGAAACTGCGTGAGATTCGAACTGATGTGTGGATCAGCACGCTTGGCAGCCGGTAATCGATCCCGATTGCTCCCGACCGTCTACAATTTATCGGACGCCATGTGATTTTCCTAGCGTTTACCTATGGAGAGTAGAGGTCAGGAGGATAGGTTTTCAACTGAAAAATTATCCAACAAAATGCACAGAATAAGGGTTCCAAAAACTACCGAAATGACGCTGACGCAGCAAAAAGTATGAATGCCTGAATTAACAGTATTATATGAAGTTAATTATTCTAAAAGAAAGTACTAAAATTTAAAAGTAGTTGAATCGAATAGCTTTGTTTGTAAAATAATTGTAATTTATAAAAGTCCATTGATAACGTACTACATTAAAAGCTAACGTATGGTATAACCTAAAAACTTGTACAGCTCTACTTTTTTCAATTGGGACTTGAATTTGACTTTGTTTTTTGAAAATAACGCCTTTACAGACCGGATATAAATCTTCCTTTAATTCTGCCCTTATGACTACTGGAGCTTCCTTTAAAATTTAGGACTAACTACAGTAGCGCCTCGATTGCTCGGACACTTATTATATGGGGTCATTTCTTCTTACCTTTACCCTCTTCCTCTCCATACGTTTAGCTTAGTCGACTTATTAATAATACTTAAAAGTATGGTATATACTTAGCATTTGATAATTTTAAACCGGAATATTTTGTAGCGGTTGGAATTATCAGGAAGAAATCCTCGCAATTTAACTATTATATTTTTCGTAGCATATGTTATATTTAGTATTATTATTTATTTAGTAAAATACAAAACAGTATTTTGCATATAACACCTTGGGAATTGTAACTACTCATCTCTAAAAAATGGAAAAATGAGTTGTGATCGTAAAATTACTCAAAAGACATTATTTTTGTTACAGATTTATGTTTTTTATCAATTCGTAGCTTCAAACTAAGTACCAACTTAAATAATTACGAAACCATCGACAAAAGAAGACAAAATGATCACAATTTAAATACTTCTTTTGTGTCTGTTTCGATATTTTTAAAGGTTTTATTTAACTTCACGATCTTATATTTTACAATAGGACGTGTCAAATTCTAATGACAATGTTGTAAAAAATAGATCAACTGTTTTTTACAACATTGTCATAATTTCAATCTTCTATACCCTAATTGACTAAATGGTGACTTACTATCTGGCTAAAGAAATATTTAATTCGTCTGGTTTAAAATTATTATTAGTTTACTTTTTAGTTCTGATACTACAGTAGTAGCATGTGCTCAAGTCGGTGAAGGAAAACGTGTGGAAACCGGCATGTCTGCGAAATAAAAAATATTTTGACGTGTGAGCTCCGTCAACCCGCATTGGAGCTGTGTCGCGGACATTCCCGATTCCAAAACCCTCTCCGAAATGAGTGGAGATCTGTGCAGGAGGTCTTCAGCAAGGGAACATTTATAAGCTGTTGCTTTTACTTCAGTTGCCTACATAAAGCCAATCCTACTACAATTTCAATCTACTGGTTTCACATTGGGAAAATAGGCTAAAAAATGATCAAAGCAACTAGGAAGTTAAAAATATAACATCTGAAAGCTTTATATTATAAAATTATCTTTTGTTGGAGATGGAGGAAGTTTGAGATTGAAGGTTCTCTATTAAATACAATCTGATTTTAGTTTGATGGAAAGCCCTTATTGGAGGTCAATATTTTCTAGCCTTTAGTATATCACGTCAACTACAATAAAACCGTTTAATTTAAAATCGTTTTATTGGTGCTAGGATTCCTATGTAGCAATCTGTTCCTATTTCATTCGTTTGATTTTTTCCTGGAGCCTAATTAAGTTGTGCGAATGTGGCTTTTAACAGTCAACTGAATACATCCAGTAGAAGACGGCGCCATACGTTTGGTTTCATAACGACGACTTATTTTCAAAGGTTTATGTACACATGAAAATGATGCATATTTACTGATGGCAGGAATCCGTGTAGGTAGCTACTGCCGCAGTGCCAGTTATTCTGTCATGAAGCAGTGGTGTGCAAACATTACTGTGTTTCGATTGAAAGGGCACTGATAGCTAGTGTAAATACTAAGCATCAAGATGATGAGCGTTAATAATTTACGTCTTAGGGTGACGAGCAGAGTATAGAGCCACAAATGTATGAGTGACACATCATTTGTTAGCGGCAGACGACGGCCCCACCATTTGTGAACGATTTGATCGTCGTTACTTTATTAAAAAAATATTCCTGTATTAAACAATTTGTACCACCGCAGTACCAGTTACTCAACCATGAAACAGTAGTGAGCAAACGTTACTGTTTCGGTTTGAATGACACCGAGAGCTAATGAAATTACTGGGCCGAATATGAGACTTAAGAACTGATGTCTCAGAGTGCCAAGCGCAGTGTGGTGTCATACACAGCATTTGTTATTGGCAAACCTTACATTATATTATAGATATTTTTTTATAGAAGAAAAGGGCAAACGAGCAAGCGGCTCACCTCATGGTAAGTGATCACCGCCGTCCATAAACATCCGCAATACTAGAGGAATCGCAGGTGCTTTGCCGGCCTTTGAGAAAGAAATAGGGAATAGAATATTTTCTTAAAGGTCCCTAATCGTCGTATCAGTCCGGAAATACCGTGGTGGAATGTCAACCATCAAGCTGGTGTTGATGGAATTTGCTATGCCGCAATGGATGAAAACGTCTCATCACTTGTAAAAAATTTAAAAGAATTGCGTGCAATCCAGCAAACGTGACAGAAGTGAAACTTTACCTTTTTACTTTTATCTAAACAGTTTTTAATAAATCAAATATTTATCAAGAACAAAAACGAGCCCAGTAACTTATATAGGATAGTTATCTCTTTATCAGGCTTAGTACCTTGCTCTCAAACTAGTTCATTCACACAGAAGTTACTTTTTGTGGCGCAACGTTTGCAAGTGTATACTTACAACGGACATCAAAAATATTTTTAAGTTTTACGTTTCTAAGAAATCAATTATTACATCATGCATATTGGGTTCGAATCCCAGACGAAGCCAACATTTTTGCAAAAACAAATTGTTGGTTTTCGGGATTAGTTTGATGTGTATGTGATATTTGTATGTAAAATGTACTGACAATACAGGAGGACTGTTAGTGTGGGCTACCTTTTCTTTTTTAAATTAAATAAGAATCTGTTATTCATTGGAAAACATCAACTTAAATATGTATGTAGAATATACTAAAAGTCTTAACACTTTCAGTGCCCACCACGCGGATCCAAGTGGGGCGGTGCCTTCCACTCTGATCCGAGCGAGCGGCCTTTTTTAGTCTTTTGTACTTTTCTTTGAGTAACTCACCGTCATTCCAAGTGACAAATATTCAATGAAACTTATAATTATGATGTTTTTTGATAATTTTGATTGTATTGCTTTGATTTGATTTTTGACAATCATGATTGTATTGCTACTTTGTTCAGATTTATTAATGCCTTCCTAAATAAACAGTTCTCCAAATGCATATATTTTCTCGCGGAACAAATATCTTTAATACTAGTAAATATTAGTCAACTAAACCATTGCCATCCATAGCGCTCGGATCCGAGTGTACGGCACCTGCGGCGCGGCTGTATAACGACCACTCGGATCCGAAAAATGTTTTTTTTTGATTAAAATAGTAATAATAACTATAACCATTCATCCATATTTTTAAACCTTCATATATACTTAATCAAAATACGCCTAAAAAAATTTGGATCCCAGCTATTATTTTATATTAATTTCGTAAGCAGTGAATGTGTTAAGATTAACACGATCTTGCAAAATGGAAGAACACCGGGAGACGAACATACTTTCTTATTCTATAAGACACAAGAGACAGAAAACTTAATCTGGCCATCTCGTTATTCATCCACGTAATCTGCAAGCTACTTCGAGAGTCTAAGGTACGAGACACGGAACTGATTGCCAATGCATCAGCATATAGTAGTTACATAAAAACCTTTCAACTTGGATAATGATATTTTTTATTTCATGGATGCTTTCATAAATGATGAATTTGTTACTTTTTCGCAATGATAAAGACAGATTCGTGACGTTCTGCTATTATGTAACACTACGTTACATCGTATCTTCGATAATATTAATGAAATGTAAAGTTCTCCAAATATCTATAAGATTAAAAAAAATGAATAGCCCGATAGTTATTAGAACCAGACGTTACTTTGCGGAAGTCCATTATAATAAAGGAAATAAAGTTAATTGCTAAGATCTGCATGCGAAATATAAAATGACACAGCATTTTAAATTTGCATGTGGATTGTGGAGAGCACCGCCCGCAGTGCCACAACAGCAAAGTAGCATCGATACCGGGACTACTGCGATAGACTTCGCGACAGACAGCCGCTTAGTAATATAATTTAATTATAATGTCTCGTTCCGAGACGAAACACGTTTCATGTTCTTGACTTCAGTGGTGTTTATTACCTAGTGGTAGTGTTTTAGTGGTGGTAGGTATCTGGTGGCGGTGCTAGTTTGCTTGTGCACCCTAAAATATTAAATCTATTTGATTCAAAATTCCACCACGGTTATTGCCTTTGCAGCTAATAGCCAGTCCAGTTAACACAAGTGAACAAAGACCTCTCCAGTAGATTCTTATTTAAGACAGTTTTAAACCACTTGTCTGTAGATTGATCTCTTGATTGAAGTGGCATTTACCTAGCTGAACAATTTATTTTAGCTTCTCCTTTTGAGGTCATTGAGCTTAGTACTCAAGTCC
>DWIA01000334.1:0-11332 GCA_018248195.1 Archon apollinus
CCTCCTCTCATTTCTGAGGGGGTTTTGGAGCCGGGTAGGATCTGCCACGCTGCTCCAATACGGGTTGGCGGACTTCACATGCCCTCGAAATATTTTTGCGGACTCTTACCGGATCCAAAACCTACTCAGAATTAAGAGGAAGCCTGTGCTCAGAAGTAGGACATTTGTAGGTTGAAACTGTAAATCAACCTACGAAACAGGAAAAATCCTAGTGTGAGGCAACGTTATTTTTTAAAAAGTAAAAGAAAAGAAGAATAACCCTGTAAGGACCCTCTTAAAATGTTTGCACCCTCCTGCAGAACGTATGCTTCGTTTTAAGCATCGTTTTTAGACCCAGGCCGTTTATTTAACAGTAATGCTAAATACAGTTCGTCAGTTTTAACCGTGAATTGTAAAAAAATAAGTTTATTAAACTTTTGCACAAATTTAATTAATTTAGAGTGCGTCACGTAAAAATTCATTAAAACTGCGTAACTTTAAAGTGCTCTCTCTAATGCAGTAATGAGGGCTACAAAAACATTATTGCGTACGTATCAAAGAGATTTTTGTTTTTATTTTTATTAATGTAGACGCAAAAATTATATATATTTCCATGCGGATATGGGCTTGATGTTTAGGGTTCCGTAGTCAAAAATGAACCAAAGAAGGGTTTCGCCATCTCCGTCGGAAAATCCGCAGCTCAGCTCAGAGACTCTTAGTACCAGAAATCTATAATTTGGCATGGGTACACATATTAAGCACGTCGATAAAGTTGTAAAATTAAATCTTGAAAAAATGTGTCTGAGGGTACCTCACCTACACATAGAGCGGGTACGATTTTTTTCTTGTTTATCCCATGGTGTGTGGTGTCGTTGGAAAGGTCTTTCATAAATATTGCGGGTGTGTGATAACAATTTTTCGATGAAGGGATCCGTTTGCAAAATATTAAGGTTTGAAATGTTAATTTTTGTTAGAGTCAAGTGTCCCTCCGCCCCGTCAACTAAATGGCTGTTTTTGGATATAGTAGTACATATATAGCGAAGTTAAAATTAAAACTATCACAGCTAAGTAGGCTTTAAAAGTTAACGAGTAATAGTCGACCGACTTATAAAGTGTACTTGGTGTCGTATAAATTTCTTAAAAAATTACTTAGATGAACTTTTTAGTTGAGTAAAACAGCTACTTCTAAGTCCGTATATTGTGACGGGCGACTAGGGAACCCGGTACTGCGCGTTGCCCGACACCCACTTAACCGATTTCATATTATTAAATCCTATATCTTTCTCTCTTTTAACTAATATGACGGACTGATCTCTTATACTTTGTTTGTACATAGGTTATTTTGTCCAAAAATCATATCGCGCCCAATCTTTTTTTTAATCTGATTATTTTTGTGATTTTTTCTTATCTGTTCACTATAATAAGTGACGAATAAGTAACAGTATCGTATTAAATTTGTTGGTCTATAATATATTTTAATAAATATCTGAGAATGACACGATCTGAGGCGCCGATATAAATTATACCAACTAAATGGAAAATAATATTTATTAAATGTCGATATATTTCTTTTCAAGTAGACAAAATGCATGAAATGTCATCAAGACACAAATTAAGTTTAATGGAGGCGGTGGTAGGTTTTGAAATACACCAACAACAATTAACGATAGTTTGCGCAATTAAAGCACCCGTTAACTGTTACAGTAATTACGGGAAATATCATAAAATTCTTTTAACTCAAGGATATTCTGTTGTACAATTCACAACTGAATATTTTCGATGCCACTGAGTGACGTTTTCCTGCGACCGAAGATTTTTTCGGTTCCCCTATTTAGTGCAAGGTATGCTTAATGGCTGTTGGATTGTTAGTTTTTTATTGCATCTTACGATTCTAATAAACTCTGTTAAGTACTTGTATTTATTTATGATTACGACAATATGCCGTGCGGTATGGCCTAAGAAAATCTGCCACACCCTCTGATCCCGTAAGATGCTGCCTGGAAAATAACTTCATGGCTTCCGACAGGTGGCGGAATAACTACTTCGGAAAATGTCAGGCCCAAAATACACAGACCGGTGACGGGCAGCAGCGTCTAAGGTGCTAAGCGTTTGGTACTGTGCTCATCAAACCGCCTGCCACGCGTGGTGATTACTGTAAATCTTCCTTTCGAGACCTATGTCCAACAGTCGACTATTGGGAGGATGATAAAGAAAGAAGAAGATAACTATGTTGTTCTTTTCGCTGATTTTAAACACAGCTAGGTTACTTAGTATACGACAAGTTCTGCGTCGCTGAAAGTAGTCATAATAGTAAGTTTTATTGGTACAGATTTTTTTTTATTTGTAAAGTCAGTTCTTGCTTGTAAAGCAAAATAGTATTTAGCTAATGTAAAAAGAGAGCTTCAAGGATCGTACTCTAACCCACCTGTCGCATTTTCCTGCCGAAATTGCGGACGACTATATTACTCTCGAATTGGCTTGTACAGCTACAAACGTTGGTGTCAACTAGACAGCAGAAGCCATCTCTCGAAGATGTTTATGGCCTGATCATCAGGACCAAGTAACCAAAAAATGTTATGCACGAATATGGGTGCTAGCTAAGATTACAAAACAAGGATTTGCACTTCAGTAGACAAGTACTTCGATCACTGAGGAACGCACACTGTCATTATTGGATAGGAAAAGATTCTGCTTAGTGGTTATACCACAAAAGAATGTGATATATGGTTTAGCGGAAAAACACCGAACCTTATATACAAGGCCATGGTATATTATAGTTAGTTTTAGTCTTACTAACTGTTACTAAGATTAAAGACGTGTTGATCTTATCAATTTGTATGATTACGACTAATTACGAGGTATTTAAGAGAACAGCTTATATACACATGCATGCCAGTATGACAACTGTCAAAAAAAATCATTATTTTCAAACAATAATTTTATTTTGGATTTTACGATCGAGGAAAAATTAAAGAAAACCGATTAATATGTTATTTCATTTATATTAGTGCCATGTCAACTAACAAACAGACTTCTAGCACAGGACTCATGTGAAATACTATCTGTGTCGACAGAGTTTGGAAATGCTAAATATTTCAGTAGACAGACATTAAGAATCTTCATGTTCATATACTTCAAAAGTTCATTGACAGGAAAATTTAAATAACATTTCGGACAAGAAAAACATGGTTCGTGAAGTCGCGTGAGACGCACAAGTAGACGGTGGATCGGGCGCATCACCGAATAACAATAATTGTGAATGAATTGTAATGGCGGGCTGTTTAATTGATTCGGCAAGTTGCCGAACCTGTCTTCTGTGTAGAGATGCGCGAGACTCGAGTTTTTGATGTCGATTATCGACGGAATGAGCTCAAGAGTGCTAATGAAGATCAGTTACTGGTATCTTTAAACTGAACATTCTTTTTAACGCATTTGAGATTTTTAGAAAGAATTAAGTGGTGTTTTTTAAATTATCCATTTCTGTTTATCAAGAATACTAGTGTAACAGTATACGAATCTAACTATCACAACGTGATGATGATACTGGCTGAATTTCACTATGGTGTGTTATTATAGCATTTAACATTGGCTTGAACAGAAATTCCTTTTAACGCATGTTACAAAGTCGTCAATTCGTTGAAGAAAATAGGGAATCGAAAGTTAAACTGTAATCTTTCACTTATGCGGTTAATTAGGTTTTTACACAATTTAATGACACGATGTTATGTGGAACTTTAGTGCATTTTTTTTCTTTAAACCACTTGCAAGCCTTAACGCTGTATAATTGCGATGATTGGCGATCCTTATTCATTACGACAATTGTAACATTTCAAAAGCAAAATTAGCATCATTTATGATCATAGTGTGACGGACAATGTATGTTACATTCTACGGGTATCATAAAAGTTGACCACGAGAAATACTAGAATTATGTAACATTGCCTACCTCGACTAGTGGAATAATTATTTTAAGCATTGGTGATTTAATCTAAACCGGCAGTGATCACCAGCATCTAACTTGCGAAGTTCCTAATAATATAATTAACTAGCAGTGGACTGAGTAGAGATAGCAAAGCGTTAATCAAATATGAGAAATTACTAGTAGCATTTAGACCCGAAAACTAATATTGACTTGGCTCTCGGCTGGCACTCGAACCCATACGAACAGGACAGAGCGCTCAACTAAATACGTTGTCCGCTGAGCTATGTGATTCGCACTCGAAAGCCAAATTACTCAACTCCTCCAAGTTCAACTATGTTGACATTAGAGCAGCCATCCTTGACACCCAATCGGAAGTTAGTTCAATTGAAGACGCAATTCTCCGCATAATTGTTCGGAGCCGAGACAATTGCATCATCGAATGATGCGCCGAGTCATCGGCCGGCCACTTACAGAGCGGATGTTGTTAACCGTGCCTTGATTAGCCGAGACGATGTTAAACGGCAGCCCGGGCAAGTTCAAACAATTAACTGTATAGAAGTGTCCGACTCTAATGAATGATACAGACTTGCTCCATTTCATTACACAAACACCGTGACAAGACACTGGTACAAATTGAGATTAATTTAAGATGTAAGGCAGAGATCAGACCGTATAAAATGAATAAAATTCCATCAAAATCCTAGTCAACACTGAAATTTTATTTTTATTCAGCTTGAAAAAAGGTTCAAATCGCAAATGAATAACAAAACATCGTACAGTTATTTGTCATTGATGTTCCTTGCATTGTCTGGGACAAAAAGCATTGAAACATAGAGCTGCAAAATCCTGAGGCTATTTATAGTTGCAATTATCTTGAGAGTTTCTACTTTAGGCTCTTTGTCGAATATCACCGTTTCAAGAGACTATTCTGTTATTGTAGTTTAGGTAGTTCTTACATACAATGGGATCATTTATTTTGTTAGTTTGTAAACAACAAATAAGATAAGATCTTATATTTAATCAAAGGATCGGATCTTATTTTACTGTTTGAAGGACATCAAAATAGGTTATGAGGTTTCTCTTCAACATTGGTAACAACGAGGTAATTCTTTGATACAGTGTTTATGTAAATAACAGCAATTTGATAAGATTAGTATAATACGTAAGTTATTATAATTTTCCTGTTAAATTTGTTCTATTATCGCGGTTCATAGTTAGATCAAGAAAGTACCACGTTCGCAGAGGAAATAAGCACAAAGTTTAAGAATAATGTCGCTGTGTTGCTTATGGTAAGTACTGGAAGCTGTCAACGATGTGTTTCATTTAAGTCGTCAGGGTTAATAACTCGACTCATGATTTGGAACAAAAGTATGTATATACCACAGTGGCTCAATCGTGCTCGTTTGTTAACCTTAAAAAAACTATCTTCACATACGAGTAAAACTGGAACGTTAGCCGTAATAAGAAGCTGTAAAAAGCCGTGTGGCGGTGGTGTTAGAGAAACTGCCACCCTATTTTGCCCCGCCGGTCGTGTCGTAACAGTCGACGCAAGAAAATCGAATGGCCTCCGATCGATGGCGGAATAATCATCTCTATTATGCCAGACCTAAATAATCCCCACCGGTGACGGGCAGTATTGTCTAAGGTGCGAAGTGTCTGGTAATGCGATCGCTAATCCGCCTGCCTAGTGCGGCGATTACGGCAAATCCTACCAGCTTGGGAGATATGCTGGGCGTCCTTTTTCAGGTTGTTATTGAATAAGAAGGAGATATAAAGTGGGCATTTCTTTTTTGGTCAAATTGAGCCATGAATAGTGAGCTTTTAATCAATTAAAAAGCTACTTTTTATAAAATTCCAGGTTCATTTACTTCTGGTTTCATTAATTACTATATGTTACTATACTTAATTCTAAATCTAATTTTGCAATAGATTTTCGAAACTCTATTTGTGCAGAAATGTTTCACTTTATCCAAAAAAAAAAAGCAATTTATTTACAAGTTCAGGAACGGCTGTGGAAGTGCTGAGTCTACGTTGGACATGCGTCCTTACAAGTGTGTATTTGTAAGAGTACATTTGACACAGTTTCGGAGTGACGTCACGATCCGTGATGAATAAACTCCAAAAGGACAGGAAGGGACAGTTAGTGCATGGTTACTAAATAACAGGATTGCAAAATCAACAGGTTACTTTTTCATTGAAATGCTTTTACCCAATACTAGGATTTCCCCTGTATCGTGAGTGCACTTTTCAGATGTTAACTTCATATGCACAACACAGAGAGAACCGAAAAACAACGGGAGCTGGGACGTCGAAGTCGGTACTCTGACTACTAAGACACGCCGACGTTATTTTAGGGTATAAACCCAAAAAGACGATGTATGTAGTATTATGTATAGTATGTAATGCTTAAAAATAGTAGTGGCAGGAGCCAAACCGCGTGCCTTAATTTGCTGACTCGTCAACCTGCTAACGGATATAAGAGCTAAAAAAGAGATAAGGCCTGATAAAAGGGGAAGATCAAGTCTAAGAAGAATTGAAACAATTACGGGCCAAAGCGGGCATTCGCCCAGTTAAAAGGAAGAGTGACAGAAATCTTCGTACGTTTAATTTTGGAATCCTTCTTCCCTCATTCCTCTTTATTCTATAACAACAAAGCAATTATTTGAAAAAAAAAAAATGTCTTAACAGTGGAGCATGGTTTTATAACCATTACAATAGAACAAAAAACTATTACATGCTTAGTCTAATGCTTACCTTAGATTAAATAGGTAAGTTTTTTACTAATAGTAAAATTATATTTCATGTTGAATATATTTACAAGTGGTACAATTTGTCATCGCGCCGCACGCTTACTAAAATAAATACTCAGCTCGTCGTGAAGTCGATGCTTACTCGGTATGATTATGACGAGATCGATAGTAAAGTCCAAGCTTGGTCAATATTTACTCTAGATAATAATGTAGCATTATACCACCCAAGAAAATGTATTCGTAACGCGATACTTAGAAATTTGTACCTATCAAAACTCTTTACATTCGATTTTTAATATGACACACATAAATCATTTTATAATAGCGTTTGTAGTATGAAACACTCAGCAGATTTTTTTTATGGAAGAAAGAGACGAGACAAGCAAATCTTTCATCTGATAGTAAGTACAACGTCTGCCCATAACAAATGCTGTGCCAACTACGACATTTCTGTGTGGCATGGCGTCCATCAAACCTGAGACATCAGTTCTTAAGTCTCATGTGTCCAGTAATTACACTAACTCTCAGTGCCCTTCAAACTGAAACACAGTAATGTTTACACAACACTGCTTTACAGGAAATAACTGGTCCTAGGGTGGTACCTACCTAGACGGATTCTTGCATAGGATTCCTGCTAGTACTACGGCCTTTAGTACTTTAGTACTTTCCGACCCATATATATGGTCATTTTATAATAGTGTTAGTGTTATGAAACGCTCAGAAGTATATTATGCGAAAACAACAACTTCACTGCAACTTGTATTGGCTTTCATTCGTTGATTAATGTATATTTGACGACTTTCAGCAATTCCAAATATATGGTTAAATGTGTGTATGTGAATTAGTTAACGCACAAAATTATCTTTTTGGCAGTGCATAAAGTACGATTGCATGTTAAAGCCATCATGATGAATGTTGACAGTCCTAACGACTTCTTTAGGACACCCACTCTCTTAATGTAGTATTAATTGTAAGAAAAATTGCTTGACATTAATGTAGACAAAACATCATTAATTAAGCTTTATTGTATTTTAATTGATCTCAAGCCGTATAGTTCTGTCTATACTATTATATTATACTTTATTATGTATTATATAGTTTATTTAAATATTGGGAAATTTACTGAATATTCATTAATAATTTTGCACAGTATAAGTTTATTATTTACTTTAAACATAATACTGAAGTGTAAATAGGTTCAATTCTAAATTTAATTTTGATTATTCTCTTTATGTAATTAAGAATAAACTCTTTTAAACTGTTTAACTCCAGATTACGAAAAAACTTTAGAAAGTTTTCATGGCCTCCGACAGTTTGCCTAATAATTATCTTAAATATGCCAGTTATAAATTACCTACATATATTGGTCTATGTAACGAGATAGGTATAACAATCTGCAATACGTCTACTAATCGTAGCAATGACTGCAAAACTTCCCAACTTGACATAAGCCTATGCCTTGATATAGATTGTTTGAAAACCCTAGATTAAAATAATAAAGTCTTCAACACTCTTAGTCCAGTTGGATGAAGTGGAAGTGAGTAAAGTGAATAGTTTGTGCATAGCCAGAAATATCGTTTACTATTATGTCTGTATAAATAAATATGTAAAATCTATACAAAAAAAATAAAATTGAAGTGTCTGTTTGTAATATCAAAATAATAGCTTTTTACTAAATGCAAATGAAAGTATACACGGTATTTATAAGAAAAAAACTATTTTTAAAATTTCTGTCTGTTTGTTCCGGCTAATCTCCGAAACGGCTAGACCGATTTTGACGGAACTTTCACTGGCGGGCAACTTAGGCTTCTTTTATTCCAGAATAAGATTTAGGGTTCCGCGTAAAAAAATAAAACCTGTAAAATTGTGAAGTAAAAACCATTAATTTCTAAATTTTTATTTACGCCGAGCGAAGCGGGCGGGAAACAGCTAGTTACAAATAAATCTGCATTTGATTATTCTAGGGTTCCGTCAAATACACCGCCTTCCAAAAAGGTTCCGTTGCCAAAAATGTTTGAGAACCCCTGGGAGTGTTGTAGTGGTAGAGAGCGTATCTAGTGGCGATTCCCGGTGGCGTTGTTAGTTTGCCTCTGCACGCTATTGTGAAAGGGCGGGAGATGCTCTTAAAAATAAGAAATATACACCATTTTACATGCGGGTCATACTAAATTAACTTTCCTTCCTTTATTATAATTGATTTCCTTCGAAAGTAAATTCTGATCCTATTAACTATATTGTTGTAAGCAATCGACCTTGTGATATCATCATCATCATCATTTCAGCCCATCACAAGTCCACTCATTAACACAGGTCTATAGAAACATAAGCTATAGATTGACAATACTGTACTGAGCCACCTGGATTATCCCGCAAAACTGTGCAGATCGTCGCTACATCTATAAGGGTATCGCTCTATACGTTCGTGTGATATTGTTGTTCACAAATTTAATGTTTTAAAAAACAAACGTTAAATAAAACACCATTGTTATTTTTTTCCAATGCCAAAGACCAGCTAATTTTTTCAACTTATTTATAGAAAATAACGGTCTGTGGGCGGAGCGGGACCGTTGAAAAGTGCCGCTAAATGCTATGCTACCCATCGTTCGGGATTTTCCTGGATTATTCCTTTATTCAGACAAGCACAAGAGTTCTTGGTGGTAGGATTCCTATGCAGGATTTCACAGTTGCAAGTCCTTGGTAATACAGCAACTGTTATGGCCCGTGTCGTCATTTAATACCATAAATAAATGTACTCTCTCTCTCTCTCTCTTTATTTTGGTTGCAGATAAAGGTTGGTTGAAATATAGCTGTTCGAGACAAAAAAACAGCGTCACTTATACCAGCACGAGTCAGAAGCAAAGTCGTGGTATGACATTACCTTATTACCAGCGAAGGCCGGAAATTTATCAATTGTAATACTACTACGTGGGCTACTTCAACGTGGGATAGGCCTCGGTCCGGCTGTGAACAGTTATAGTAAACATGTTATATACAAAGTGTTTCGTAATTCATATAAGATGCCGACACCTACCCGTGCTTCTTTTATCTGATAAACACAATAGTGATGATTGTACGACAAAATTTAATACTTAAAAATTTCCAAACAAAACTTTAAAATCATTTTTAAGTCAAACTTTACACAACCCTAACTCAGAAGGTCGTTCCTCCGAACCAGATAAATCAAAATAAGTTTTCTATTCCATTTGGTTTATGTTACCCTAGTAGCTATTTATAAGGTCGGAAGAAATCGGCATCATACTAACAGATTTACTTCGTAATACTTCGTTACCTCGATCAGCTGTAAACAGGGTTGACACCTATGAGTTTTATGCCATTTTTTTAAGACCTCATATCTCCCACAGATATCACGCTACGAAGCTCATTATATTTTTTCGTGCATATACAAATCGGCCCTAAGCCCAGCCTGCCGGGTTGTATTGGACATTTTGAAACACCTCGTATACTATACATTATATTATACGTGTAATACTAAAGCTCAAAATTGTCTATAAAGACATCTAATGAGTAAAACGCATTTTCATGCTTTTTCTGTTAACATCACCCATCACAGATAAGTAAGGTTACGTTTTTTATTAGATGTGTTTTTAGAAACATTGAGATAAATAATTGTCTTGTTTTGTATATAACACATATCTCATAAACTAAAGACTGATGGCGTAAAATTTAAAGTATCCTAATAATGTCCTTAAAAAGATGGCTACCTTAGCTTCGCGTCAAGCGCAGTCCACCTTATTTATAACGATTTAGCACCTATACCTCACGCCCCGTGTGTGGACTTTGATTTGTTGTACTTTGATCTATGAATTCCTGTGAAAACAACACTCAACAAAAATATAACAGAAACGTAAAGGTAGAATTCATACGCTTTCATAGAACGGTTGAATAAACGGTTGTTGGTGGGACCACAATGCCCAGAATTATCGACTAGGACCTAGGTATATCTAGGACGAATTGTCCAATTAAGTCCAACTTCGATCCAGAGAACAACCGGTGAATCTCTGCTAGAGCGAGTTGTTTAAATAGCGTAAACCTTTTTTGAACATGTGTGCTGTGTAGATATGTCCATTAAAAGCTCGGTATCCCAGAATAACTATTACATCAGGAAGTCTAACATTCTTTCTGAATCATGGGTGCTGCAAAGCACTCAAAACGTCGGCAATTGATAATTAAAATAAAGAAGATAAATTCTCTAAATATAGTTTAATTCAAGGTAAAACATTCGCATAAATATAAGACATAATTACGATAGACCTATTCTGAAACCTTCACTCTAGGCTGAGGCACAAAAGAACAGTGACGCGCTAAAGAGCTATGCTCAGAGTTTCTCTGCGAATTGGAATCCGCATTGCGAATATCCCAAGTGATACGAGAGTAACCAGAAAGTCTTAAAAGTGACAAAAGAGCCGGCCTTACTGCTGGTATAACCGAAAAATATTGTGGAAGGAAGATTCTCGAGTGGTCTTCGTACAGACATAAGACGACTCTTCCATTAGATGGGGCAAGGAGTTACGACAGACTATAACGAGGATAATAATACTGACATATTTTATTAAATTGGCTGCTGTCGTCGACTGCCTGTTATTAAAAATAATATGTAAGTCATCCAAGTCAACACAAACATTTTTATAATCTGTCATTGCTAACTTTTTTGCAAACATGG
>DWIA01000335.1:0-11331 GCA_018248195.1 Archon apollinus
CAGCTAGCCAGTGAAAGTCCCGCTAAAATCGGTCCAGTCGTTAGGGAGATAAGCCGGAACAAACACACAAATATTATAATAATAGTTTTTTTCTTAGAAGTACCGTATATACTTTCATATGCGTTTAGAAAAAGCTGTTAGCTGTTTCGACATTACAGACAGACACCTTAATTTTATTCATTTGTATAGATGAAAGACGTCAAAACCATTTGCACCTTCTCGTAGATATTGTGTATCACAAAGCAAACTACACGAGATATATAATTTATAACTAAGGTTACTAAAGATAATTAAAATTATGCAACACTTTAAAATAATACATATGTGATAACTCTATACAAGGTTAGAAGAATTGAATAAAGTGAAATGTGTTTTAATTTTCACATTAATAGTAATGTCTCCTTTAACATTTACATCACACCTCAAAACTTACTATGTGTACTATGTATTCATTTAGACTATTTTACAGATACACAGAAGTTTATAGTCAGTTAGTTTAGTATAGTAAGTTTCGGTTTACAACTGAAATTACTGGGCAAATGAGAAGTGATGGAGAGCGTATTCACGTCACGTTCAAGTCACTCAGGATTTTGCTGCTTGTGCTAGGTACGAGATCATTTACAATTATTCCCATACACAAATCTATTTTGAACACGACTCTTCCCGTATTTGATGTTGAATGTGGCAAACTGCGGAGTGGACGACGTAAAAATTTATTATAATTATAGGTTAAGAAATCCAAATAATACGCCTTTATTTTAAAAACGAACTCAAAAACCAGTCTCCAGGTTAAGTCGTGACAAATGAGCTTAAATATGATCGGCAGACATGTTGAGGAGTTAGATTATAAGCTGGTCATAGTAGTCACAGCTACAGGTTTCTTCAGGTCATCAAAGTATTTCATTGCCGTCTGTTTAATAAAACTGGTTCCAGAAAAGAGGACATAATTTTAAATTAATGTAGCTTCTTCAAGTTGATTATCACAGTACATATGTACATGTAGGTCGAGTTATTTTTTTTTATTTCTTAGCTTAATAGGAATCTCCAGGATTCCACATCAGGTAGCATTTAGGAATTTAAGTACTCATTATCAAGCTCCATCATTGGACTTTCTTGACTACGTAAAACGAATGGGACTCATTAGAAGAAAATGAGTTCAAACTAAACTTGTTGATACGGCAACTGAAGGTATTCAAAATTGCACATTCATTCTTACAATTGATACGGCTACAAAAAGTATTCAAAATTGCATTGTAAATAAATAATGCTAATAATAAATATGCTAATTATTAATTGCCAACAATTTTGACGAATCGAACTTTCCAAGATAAAGTTATCAATATTAATTTTTCTAATTTATTAAATATAAATTGAAATTTACTAAATCATCCAAGTCTTTAAAAATTCAATTCTTTATTTCAAACAATAACAAATGGTAAAGATTTATTTAATGAAATTTCAATGATAACTATAATTTTATTTATAAATCTGTGTCTTTAAAATAGTTAAGCTTGAAACTTCTTTAATTATTTAGTTAACATTGGAAAAGTCACTTCAGTTGCCGGGAGCAAACTATTAACATTCCAAGAAAATTAGTAGCAGTTACCTAGAATATTCAATAATATACAAACTATACTTTGAAAATACAAAGTTAACGTCAGAAATTTATTGTTAAAGATTGTTTAATGCATAATTAATTTAACAAACGCTCTTATTTATAAACAAAAACGTGAGTTTCATACTTACAGTGAAAAACCGTGGAAAGGCTTTTTCTTGTAGTTTCTAGTACGTAAAAACTTAAGAAATTCTTTGTAAATGAGAAACTGTTGAAAGTGGTTAACCTCGATAAAAATTATTATTCAAAAACATACAAAGAACTTCCGTCTTTACACCATTACCAGACTATATTTTAGATCTGACCGTCTACATCCTCGTTTATTCAATATCTCACTCTCCGTAACTTAATGAATGATACTATGCTTTCTTATCTATATATAAATCGCACGTGATCTTTTTTAGTGTATGTACTGCCCAAAAACATCCAACATACTATTCTCAACCATGAGCGGTGCATAGATGTTACACTTGATATTAGGCTTGTCCATATTCATCTAAGTATAGTAGTAAGTCCTCCTTCAAGTCTACTCAAAATTACGTTAAAACCGTATCTTTTCAGCCTAGTATCTTCAAAACACCCTATCAACCTACTGGTTAGTTAATATAATATTACCCTGTCTAACGTTATTTTGCAGCTAGACTCCGTACCCTTACTGTACAAACTCTGCATTTACATGTAAAATGAAAGGCCTAATGGGACTGCTGCTACAGCTAAATTTCGAGTGAAACGAAATCTTTTTTGTAGTCTAAATTTGTGTTAGACATACCAGCAGATAATTCATCATACTTAGCCACATTAATTACACATTTCATCAAAACCTAGTTTCGTTCGAATAAAAATATATTTATTGAAGTGATTGAAGTTTCACATGTAGGCACATATCGTTACATAAGAGAGAAAGAAGAGAGTTATACATTGTATACACAATTTTTATTTTAAACAAATCTGAAATATTTAATTTTCACTTCTGTCACTTTCCTTAGTCTCAAATGCCCAGTGATTACGCTATCTGACTGTGCCCTTCAAACCGAAACAGTAATATTTGTACACTAAAGCTTCACGGCAGAATAACTGGCCCTAATCCCTACCTGAAGGAAATTACTGGTGGTAGAAATAGGGTAGGTAAATTATGCCAATATGACAAGTGTTACGCAGTTACAGGTCTCAGGGAGCAATGTGGTGCTACACATACATGTTCTAAAATTTTGTTATGGGCAGACGTAGCACTATCAGGTGAACGATTTGTTCGTCCACTATCTTTAATAATAAAAAATGAATAAATTAAGTACACTGGACTAATATGCACTGGTAACGGGCGTTTAAGGTAGCGGGGCTTGTCCTGCAATCGCCAACTCGCCTCTCATGCTTGGCGTGTACAGCAAATACTCTCAGATAAGGAGATATTCAGTATTCATCATCCTCAACCTGTAAGTAGTCCATACAGGTTAATGACGATGTAGATAAATAAAATTTAAACCAACTCACACATTGAAATTAACGTAAATTATGACTCGAAATACATCTTGATAGAAATGTTAAATGATATTATCTGCATAAGCCAAGTATATGTAATACTCAAAGCAACGACAACCGACAAAGTTATCTCTGAGTACATTTCACGATATTACTATTCTGTAAATGAGCGCAATGAGCTGTGAAAGTTTGGTCATATTGCTAAATGGGTTAATCTTTATGTCTCACCATGGTCATGCTGCAGAAACTGGTGGTAACGTATAAATGGTTAAGCTCAACCAGGCAAAGACCTTTCTAAAGGCTTTAATTTTTTTTGTTTTTTCTTTCAAGCAGCCGGCCACTCAAAACTGGAGAATAGGCATTCAATCTTATTATCCATTTCAGCACGAATAGAAAAGTGTTCTTTTGTCTTGTTTGTTTCTCATATCAGATGTTATCTTTCACATGCCGTGGATGTAGAAAAAGTTAATTAAGGGAAATACCTGAATAATGTATATAGCTTCAGACGGGTGGCGAAAATTATCGAACCGAAATACACAGACCGATGATAGGCAACAGAGACTATGTGCGATGTGTGATACTGCGACTACCAGTCGGATCGCTATGCATGATGATTACGGAAAGTGATACGAATTTAGGAATTTAACTAGTTCAGTAACTAGTGGATTCCTATGCAAAAATCCGTCTAGGTAGGTACCACCCTAGGGGCAGTAATACTACCGTGAAATAATAGTTTGCAAGCATTATTGTGTTTCGGTTTGAAGGGTACTGAGAGCTAGCGTAATTACTGGGCATGTGAGACTTAAGAGTCGATGTCTCAGGGTGATGAACTCAGTGTGTACCACACTGAGTTCTGCTACACAAATGTTCTGCGTGCAAATTCAATTATTGTTTGCGCTTCAATAAATTTCAATAAAATAATTGTACTAGCTGCTTTAAAGATGCTCTTTCCGTAATCTTTTTAATTACTTGATTTATGGAGTTAATGAATGAGATGATGTGAAAGATTGTACCGCCAATTGGTAAATTTGACACCACTCCAGTTTACCCTGAGAGTGTTGCATCTTCTAGTCAATTAAGTGAAAGAAATACCACAAAAATCTGACGGTTCCCAATAAGTGGCGGTATTACCCGCCATCATTCTGAATAACGTCAACACTGAAATACACCCCGGAGATGGGCAGTACTGTCAAAGGTGCAAGGTGTCTGGAGGCGATTATGCAAATCCCAGCGGCCTATGTCCAGCAGTGAATTTACAGGCAAATGTGTAAGTAAGAAAATGAATCTCTTTTGCAGTAGCTTTAATTAGCCACAAACCCATTTGATTAATTTTGTTTGATAATTTTTCATTTCATTTTATTATTATGGCCAATTAAAAAGGTTTCCCTCAAAATAAAACCATTAAACAATTGTTATCAACAAAATCTAAAAAAAATAATAATAGATTGTTCATGGATTTTCGAAATCGTTAATTATGATATCTTCATAAATCTAATAATCTTCATGAATATGGATGATCTGATGATGGTTGAACACACTAAAGTTAACATTATTTTAAAGTTTTGAATCTAATAACTGAGTTGCTAAATATATTCATTTTCGAAGTCAGGCTATCGAAGATACTGAAACTCACATTGTAATTATGTAAGCTTCTGGGGAGAAAAAGAATACGTGTATATAGTTTTTGTCCGTTGAGGATGGTATAAAAATTTGTCCGTCCTTAAGCAAATTCTTTAAGTCCTCGTATCTCCCACGGGTATTACGCTGCGAGGCTCACTATATTTTTACGTGCGTATACATATCGGCTCTAAATCCAGCCTGCCGAGATGTTACTGATATTTTGAAACGCCTTATATATATTTTATACAAACAACAAAAGTCGTGCAATTTATTAAATGAAGTCTTTGTGACAGAACTTATGACCCGAGTAAGTATATATGAGAAGGGAAGTACTTCGATTTCACGGAATATCGGTGCGAGGTAACGGCATATCGCTGCTGCGTTTCGTCCGGTTACTCACCCAGGACGGGAGACCTTATTAGTAGTAAAGATGCGATACATCAAAGTGGGTCATCCTCCGGGATGATGTCATACTTCCATATCATATCTAGTATACTAGTTGTACTAGTAGCTACTGCAGTTCACATCCTAGGTTGAATGTGAGCTGCTAAAGTACGAGTGGATAGTGTGCTTTGTTTGTTACCCTTACTAGAGAAAAAATATACTTTTGGGTGGATTGTGTGTTAAGTTCGTTGTTGTGCATTACATTAAAGGGATGAGAAAAAAATATATGATGAATTCAATTAGGAAAAATATACTTGAATTTCCGAATTAAATCAAAAAGTATTACGTAGGGCTCAACAGTGAATAAAACGAAAAAATAAATAAAAAGATAAAGTGGATTTATTCCTGCATTTTGCTGTCAATGTATAAAACGCTACTTGAACAACGTTGCGTTGTTTCAGTTTCTGTTTTGAGTGTCCCGTTAAACAAAAGTTACTAATTTGGTACAGCTTCTAATATTCGTTCGGTTTGCAATTTGATCTTTTATTCCCACATATTAAATTACCGCAAAATTTCGTAAGTCAGTTATTATAGCAAAGATTAATTTAAATAAGCAAGTACTATGGTTTGAGCCCCGGTTTCTTCACCACTAATAATATGCGACGTGGAAGTTAGACATAATCTTTATCTTTTCAATGATCATCTTAAGACCTACCCGTTAGGAGAAAAAATTAACGTCTTTTACTAGCGATTTTTACATTAGAACCACGTCAATGGTAACTACAAAGTGAGTCATTCACCTTTTCGCCTTCCTAGTCCATTAGCTTAAATACATCTTCCAAAGCTGCGGTGAAGAGTTTCGGGGATACAAGATCGGCCCGTCTTACTTTTTTCTGTAATTGGATCGGTTTCGTATTCTAGTTCTGTACCTGGATGGGCACCGTAGCTTTACTGTACAACGTGTGCAGTATTTCGATATGCCTACAGTCAACCTGGCATCGCTGAAGTGACTGATGCACCGCTTAAATTTCGACGGACCCAGGCTTTCTCATAGTCAACGTATGCCAGACAAACGAACTAATTAATATGTAGTGTGAGACAGATGTATCTAGCTTGCGGTAAGATGTAAAAGCCAAAACGACTAACATCGCATAGACACTTCTTCGAATAAATAAATATGCAAGGCGGCAGGGTACGTCTAACTCGTGTGGTGTGGCGTTAGAAAATCTGCCACCCTATTCTGACCGTAGGTGTCATAAAAGTCGACTAAGTGGGAAGAGAAGGGTCAGAAGAATCGCATGGCCTCCAATTATTACTAGTACTGCGATTATAAATCCACGCGTGGCGAGTACGGTCCATCCTCCTAATTTTGGAGTAGCCTATGTCAAGCAATTACAGACTGTTAAAGAAGAAACACGTTCTGTTTCCAGATTTTTGCATTTTCTGATCTATTCCAGGAGTCATCAGATTATTGATTAATACTGATAATATTAAATAAACTTTATTTATTTAAAATTAATATATATTAGTAACCTTGAACAATGTGCTAAAATAAGTTTGTTCTATGAAGACATCTAAAAAAATAACACACATTTATAGCGGTGACTCATTGTCGTTGGATTAAATACGAAAATAAAGTTGCTTAAAACATTCTTATTGTAATGAAAAATTCATATACATTCGCTCGGTTTTCATATTTCTAAAAGAAATCTAGTCTTGCATATTCTTAATGAATTTTAGTTTTGTTACTCATTAAAAAAATTACTTACAGCTACTTTCGATGCATGAATATTTTGTTAGTTTAAGTCGAGTCATCTATTTTGTTTTGATTTTTTTTTGTATATATTATGTTTATATTATACAGGATCCACGTCGGTTGGGGGCGGCGTTAGAGAAGTCGCCCACCCCATTTCATCCTATGGGTATCGTAAGAGACACTTAAAAAACGTAAGGGGTATCTATTGGTCTTTGTGTGAAGGCGGAGTAACCATTTCAAATATACTATTCATATGATAAAAATATAATCCGTGTTGGGCAGCGGCGTCTAAAGTGAGAAGTGTTTGTTACTTTAATCGCTCCCAATCAAGTAGAGTAGTGTTTTTTACAAGCTGATGATAAAAAAATAACAAGAATTTATTATAACACGAACATTTGTTACACGCACACTCGTGTTTCTGTTGGGTCAGTAATTGGCTGCTTTTACCACTAGTATGTTGGAATGGAGTGCGACTCGCGAAAATCGCCGTAACATTTATCTGAAGTGTTTAGAGATTAACGAAATTTCACCGTCGCTGTAAATGTCTGTATTGCGTCGGAACCATTATGCTCCGGAGGCTTTTCGCGGAAATCGGTTTTGCACTATTCTCAGTTTATTTGAGGGCTCGTTACTCATGCGAAAGCAACGTTTGCGTATATATTGTATGTATAAATATTGTGTGAATATGACCTCAATCGATCAAGTCGTTTAGAAATTTCACGATCACTAGCAGACGCGCCTAAAATTGTTTATATACATACATATTATAAATGTATATAATCACATGATGATGATGCATGATGTTTCAAATTTTATAATTTGTCTACAAAGCAATCCATTTTTTTACGAGTAAAGGCTAGAATTAATTTTATAGCAAATCTGCGCTTGATGACTAGTTATACAGCGTGTAGTGCTAAGAACTCTAGCACTGCAGTTTTTAACTAGTGTTGTATTAGTACTACTACTAGTGTTGTACTTTACGAGTATAACAGAAAACTCATTACATTACTATTTTTTTATTGGAATAACGAATGAATCGGAAAGGTATGAATCGCAATTGCTTATTTATTGTTTTTTTAATAAATTCCTGGCAAATTGATTTAATCTGTAATTACTGTATTCAGAGTTATTTTATTCATCTCGTTTGTACATAATCCTAAGAGGTTTTCCAATATAATTTTTTGGTAACGGCATGGTTTAAAGTGCCAATACCGAGAATATTTCTTTACAACTTATTACATGAAATATGCAATTTAAAAAATTAAGTATTTCAATCAAAGACAAGTTCTAGTTATTGCAAATATGAATGAATCTAAGTTATTATTCTTATATTTTACTAAATTAACACTTGCTACAATAAGAAGTAAAACATTTTTATTTTATTTATATGAAACGTACCGACGTTGTCTTTATTACTAATGATAGTATAATTTAATATACGTATATTATTACAGAAATGAGAAATAATTTCATTCACATTTTGATTCAAATTTGGTTGTTCATTAATGCTTGACGCTTATTTGTTTTTATTAGAAAGAGAAACTACACACTATGTATAATAATTATTTATTTTGATTAACTGTAGTACCAGTGCATACAATTACTTGAGCTTGATTAAAAGCCAGCTTTAAGGGTCTTCAGAGTATGTAATTTGTTCTACGAATAC
Source organism: Archon apollinus (assembly GCA_018248195.1). Classification (NCBI taxonomy): domain Eukaryota; kingdom Metazoa; phylum Arthropoda; class Insecta; order Lepidoptera; family Papilionidae; genus Archon; species Archon apollinus. The sequence goes on from DWIA01000335.1 coordinate 8,518, forward strand.
AAAATTCTTTCGTTTATAATTCGGTTCGCACACGAGTGGTCTCGTAATCTGAAATTTCAGTTACGGATATATATCATATAGTGGAACTGATGGAGCACTTTATTCTACTTAATTTTGTGCATGTATGTTATGTATGTTCCATTATCACCAGCAGCTTTGGATACAGGTATTTATGAGCACCAAGTGAGTTTAATCTTACCAAGTTGGGAGGATATTTCGTAATCAATCCGCCTGATTGGCGATGTATTTCTATACTTACAGTTAAGCATGAATAGGGGTCTATAACTCATTTAGTTGTTATTCGTCAGGTAACATTTTGTCATTAACAAATCGAAGCTTTTATTCATTTTAGATAGTGAATTGAGTCAAAGACAAATAGAAAGTTTCTTTATTAAAAAATGTATCCGCAAAATACTCATGCTACCGTACACTCGTCAGTTGTATGTAAAATTTATTCTAAGGTTTCCGTGCGTGAATAATATTTTAAAAATAAATGACGACGAAAGTGACCAAAATGTTACGTTACTTCTTAGTTAGGACCAGCGGGATAGAAGGTACTCTTATTACTACGCCACGATGTCGTCAAAGTTAAAGATATGAATTTTATTCAAAGTCCAGCTGCGAATCTACATAATAAGACATAACATTTTAGAAGTATACAAATTAGACTAACTCTCAACTCTGACAGTGTTATTGTGGCAATGAGTGTTATAAGTAGATTTTTAGGTTTACCTGTAACAGAAGACAATTTAAAAAGAGTAACTATACTAATCTTTGTATTAGGCAGTAAGATTAAGAGACGATCCCTTGACCTATTGAATATTTTCGAAACTTATTTGTAACAATGTTTGTAAAAAATATGTTTCCTTTTGGTTTTACTGACTTTGTGGCATAGCCGTAAACATAAAACATAAAACATAACTAGGCTACAATAGCGACCTCATAGAATATTAATTACAGTAATAGCGCGGTTGTCATACTGATGTAGATAGCATCGTGCTGAGTTGGATGCCTTGACGTTGCTGCATGTGAATACAAAATTGTTAATTTACTATTTCCTTGTATTCTGTAAAGTGTTGAAGCTTGGAATATATTAGAATAGAATAGAATAGAATAATTTTATTCAATATAGATTATTTGCATAACACTTATTGAACGTTATTTTTTTAAGCAACACTGGTTCGCAAAAAATGCCTCCGTTCTGGGAAGAACCAGCAAGAAACCTAGCGGGCAATCTTTTTTTGTCAGTCTTTTCTTTTAAACATAATAATGTATAATAGCTATGGTGACATACGAGTACATAAATATAAAGATATAGAAATAGCTTGGCAGCGATCACCTCATTCCCAGGGGTTATCATCATCCATGTATTCTTTAATATTACAATAACCCTTTTTATAAAGTCTTTGCTTAATACACAATTTAAACTTTTTGATCGAAAGACAGTGCAATTTTTCCGTTCTGTGTGACACGGCATCACGTCACCGCACTACGCTTGTGACGTTGAGACATTACTTCTTAAGTCTCGTATTCCCAGTAGTTACACTAGCTCTCAGTGCCCTTCCGACCGAAACACAGTAATGTGGTACACTACTGCTTATCGACAGAAAAACTGGCCTTGCGTTGGTACCTACTAATTTAGGATGTGATATCATTGCAACTTATTTTAGTGATTCGTAAATTATTGAAAAGATCCATAAATTGTGTAAGAGTTTCAGTTATATAACTCTAAGGAATAATCTTATATAACCGTCGATATATTTGATATACAAGTTGCAAGCCCTAAGCACAATATAATAAAAAAATCACTTTCGATTCCTCGCCAGTTGTTGCGGTTCTGTGTATTTTAATATTATTAAAGTAGGGCATTGTGCTTCAAGATGTGTTTATGCACAGTTTTACTTTCATTGAAAGTTACCTGTAACGTGCAAATTGGTCACCTGATTCGCTGAAGTTCTTTGCTCTTGGACATCTATGGTCTCACTGCATCAACAGTAGAGATATCGGGCGCAGTAAGGAGTCAATCTATCTCTGTTTACGGGTCCACCTGTGGGCCCTATACTTACTCTTGCGCAGTTGATAGAGCATAAAGTATACTTAGCAGGGCTTATAAATGTTCCACTGAAAAACACAGGCTTGCTCCTATTTCTGGAAGTGGTTTGGAGCGGGGTAGTGTTCGCCACGCTGCTCCAGTGCACGTTGGCGCACCTCACAAGTCCTCGAAATATTTGTTTATTACTCAGACATGCCAGTTTCCTCCACGATGTATGCCTGCTATTATGGCATAGTTATTAAATTACTGACAATGTAATGTAGTCAATAAAAAAATTACTAGAGTGCTAGCGGTAATATAATAAGAATTTACTGAGACAGGCCTTGTATTATTTTTGAGATGGTATTAGAGCCAGAAAAAGTATTTTGCTACAGTGAGTCCGCGGATTTTAGTTCCTTGAAATGCGGTGTTATATATAATATGATGTAGGGTGCAAGCAGATGGTTCACGACAGAACACGAGTAGTAGAGAACTTGAGGAGTACATTTTTGCAAGTCTTTTGGGTAGGAGAGTTTCATACCGGTTTTCGCAACAATATTTTTTTAGTTTACAAAAGACCGGTTCGAATAACGTCAATTTCTCTAACTGTAGTTTCTCTACAGACCAAATACCTAATCAGAGCCCCCAAATGTCTTAACGTTAGGCTTCCGCTCGCTTTTGGGAGGATTTTTGAAGCAAGAATCCGTTATATTTCTCCCGTGTTACACTTGAAAGAAGAAGAAAGAAGAGCAATTACTAATTTGATATCGTAAAACCATCCA
>DWIA01000336.1:0-11323 GCA_018248195.1 Archon apollinus
TAAGGGCCTGCTGCGATACCTGGAGGAGCTTGGTTGGCTCGAGTAGAAGCCTGCCCACACGCAAAATACGCGCATAGACGTGGAGTTGCGGAAACCGGCCCGTAGCAATCTACAATCTACAATCTACAACTTCTCCTTCTTCAACATCCCGTAAAATTCCACTGCAGGACATAAGCCTCTCGCAGGATGTGCTTTAATCGCCACGCTTAACAGGCGTATTGGCAATCGCAGTATTAGATACTTCGGATCTTATACGCTGCTGCCCATCACCAATCTAATAATTTAGGTCTGACATAATAGAGATGGTTATTCTGCCATCGATTGGAGACCATTCTATTACCCTAAGTCGACTCTTACGATACCCACGGGACGAAACGGCACACTTCACAGGATCCCTAACTGGTGGTAGTACCCAATTATCTTTATTAAAATAAGGATTATTTTTAATTTCAACAACCTCGGGTTTCATTGGCAGGAATTGGTGTTCTTTAGCGAGGATTTGTGAGCCATGAAATCTGACATAATGGTTGGGATGATCCAGAACGTTATCACATACTGCCGACTTCCTAGAGCGTCTATGCTTCACGTCAGTTATATGTTCTTTTACGTAAATGAGAAATATCAACAACCTAATTTAAATAGAGAAGATTAATGGGTACTACCACCGGCTTGGGGTCCTATAATTAATAAAATTAAAACAAAAACCAAGCACACCACTGCTATACTTCAAGATATTGTAAGCTCATTTTGCGTGGATCGGAGTAAAGATAATAATGTCAATTATTCGACTTAACATGAACTCTTTTATGTGGTGAAGTATACGTTCTTACAACGAAAACCCAGAAGGTGCCACAAAGAATTTCAATCAAAAAGTTTAAATTGTTTATTAGACAAAGACTTCATAAAAAAACGATTTATTATTATAATATTAAAGAATACTTGGATGATGATAACCCATGGGAATGAGGTAATCGCTGCCAAGCTATTTCTATATCTTTATACTTATGATACATTGGTTATTTTATATTACATTGTATTTGAAAATTATCGAAGAAAAAGATTGTCTGCTGGATTGCTTTCGTTCAATGAGTATTATGTAAATCATCCATGTTGAATAAAAAATATTCTATTCTTATCTACTTTAATTTGATACCCAAGTTATATACAAATATATATCAATACACTTAAAATATTTACCCTCCTCCCAGTGCAACATCACGTAGAAATCTATGTAAATTTAGAATGAAACAGGAGCTTGTACATAAAACTAAAACTCAATTTAAGTTAATTCGTTTTACGTGCTACTGAAGTTCAAGAGTTAGTTTGTATACGCTAGATTAACGGCTAAAGTAGTATGAAGTTAGGTTTCGGCATCAGCGTTATGTCACAGGTTGCTCAAATTTCCTTTTTGAATATAATTAAAAACTAATTATTAAAATTTATGTATTTTAGAATATTTGTAAGGCAGTTTGATACATAACAATTTATTTCTTTATAAACAACTATTGTTTTATTACAACTGCGTGGTCTAGTGGTCGGAGTGCCCGAATTCTACGCCGCACGTCCTGTGTTCGAATTCCAACCGGAGTACTGATGATACTGTGATGTCTCAGTGTGATGAACGCACGATACCAATAAAAATGCTCTGGTTGGTACAGCATTTGTGATGGGCAGATGTTGCACTCACCATCAGGTGAATGATTTGCTCTTTTCGTCACTTTCACTTTGGCTTGGGCACCCAAAGTGAAGCTAAGAGGAACTAGGTTGGCCTGTGGTATCAGGCTGGCCCAAGGCGGTCGACATCCGAAGCCGATGTGTCGTCGCGAGGGATGGAAGTGACGGCATTGCTTTGCGCTGCTTAACACACTTCGGCCGCGTAGGAGAGGGCTACGCGGCCGAAGTGTGATCGGCCTTAGAGCCACAGAACAGTTCTGCCGCTGGATCGGGAAAGGCTAGTGTTTTTAAGTGCAAGTTTGTGTTTGGCCTCAGCATAGCGGACTCAGGGAGTCCGTTGCGCATACAAAGAGGAGGCCGTGTTCGAAGGCACGTCGTATGTTCCGTCGCTTCTTACTAGGAAGGAGAAAGAGGAGGACCTGTCGTCTCCCGAGGAGAGGTCGACAATGGGAGGCCGCCGGCGACGGTGTAGTCGCGAAGGTGTGTGCGAGCGTTTCCGTGGTCTTGGTATGCTCATATATGCGGCGAAGGCGTTGTCGTTAGTCGAATGTTTAACGACTTTGTAGCTTTTGCAAGTAAAAAATTAAAAGACATTCAAATTAAATATCCTACATTTGAAAAGGAAGCACTGGCTATTATATTTGGAGTCACTAAATTTTATGAGTATCTTTTAGCTAGAACATTAAGAAACTGATAATGCAGCTCTAGTTAGAATCTTTGGCTCAAAAAAAGAATACCAAAAATGGCTTGTAAGCGATTACAACATTAGGCCATATTTATGTCTGGTTTTTCTTAGACCTATCTATGAAAAAATGTTCATCGTAATAGTTGACAGCTATTCAAAATGGCCTGAAGCTTTTATGATGTCTAATATTACATCACGTCATATCAATCTTTAAAGATTTATATTCATTTTGGCGATTTGGTTATCCGCTCCATTTGGTGGTGGATAAAGGCGATACTTGTACCAGCTACGAGTTTAAAGAATTTTGTAATATGATAGGTGTTAGGTTAAGTTACGAGTATATACCACCTTACTATCCAGCAACAAATGGAGCGGCAGAACGATTTCTACAAACTTTAAAGAGCCATATTAAGAAAATTGTAGAAAGTGAAGGATTACAAATGTATGATGATAAATTATAGCAAGATCATCGGGGAAGCGGGTCTGTACTATTTAGTGTAGGAGAAAAGGTCATGAACGAAAACTATAGGAATAAAGCAAAAAAATTGATTATTGAATGAATTAGTGTTTATCATCGGGGGTGACCTATATGATAGAGGTACAGCGTCGAATTGTAAAACGCCATGTAAACCAAATGATAAAATGTTCAGATACAGTTGAAGACTGACATAACCATATTAATATTACTTTTCTATTTCTTGAATATTTTTTTTATTGGAAAAAGTGACGAAACAAGCATCACGTTCACCTGACGGTAAGTCCAACGTCTGCCCATAACAGATGTTGTGTCACCCAGAATATTTCTGTGTGGCACCACACTGCGCCCGTCACTCAGAGACATCAGTTCTTAAGAATCATATGCCCATTGATTACACTAACTCTCAGACTCCTTCAGACCGAAACCCGGTAATGTTTGCATACCACTGCTTCACGGTAGAATAACTGGCCTGGGGAGGTAACTACTGAGACAGATTTCGCCATAGGAATCCTACGAACAGTAAAATTATTAAATTGAGAATACATGTAGGAACAGGTCGTTAATGAAGTAAACAGTCATACCGAGAGGTTTCTGCACGGGAACTGCCTGGATACAGTCAAACGCTAAGCCGGCAGTAGCCCAGATAACAGGGTGGACACGGGCCGACATGTTGAGGCTCACGCCGGCCATGGCACACGTGTCACTGCGGACAGCTGTGCGCCTGTGAACAAAACATTGATTTTATTTACAATTACACATGATGGTTAGTCATACTGGTGGAAGGATTCCTATGCAGGAGTCCGTCTAGGTAGATACAACCCCGGTGTCAGTTATTCTGCCGTGAAGCAGTAGTGTGCAGACAGTACTGTATTTCGGCTTGAAAGGTACTGAGAGCTAGCCCAGTAATGTTTGCACACCACTGCTTTACGGCAGAATAACTGGCCCTTGGGTGGTGCCTACCTAGACGGATTTCTGCATAGAATCCTACCACCAGTGAATTATATACATGTAACAGTATACGTGTAACTGTAAGAAGTTTGTAAATACATAGATACAGTTATGAATATACCTGTAAAAGATCTTTATTTGATATAGTTATTAAAGTTATTTAATAATTTCGATGTAAACTTAAACATATATTTTATTTGCATTCTAAAGTTTTAACTATTTCTTGGCGGAGGAGAGTATGGTAACACAAAGAATATTTTTTTCTTTTCAATTATGGTAGGCAACACTCTTCTTCTTGTCAACTAAATTTTGTAAAATCCTTTTATGTAAATTAATATTTCAATAAAGCGTGAATTCATTAGTTTCTTGTCTTTTCTGATTTTAGTATCGTACAAACGCAATATCCCTGAAAATAGAAACATTAATACTTGTTACAACACAGGTAAAGTAACAGACTATAATTGTCTCATTACTGAGCACAGGTCTTACTTTTAGTGTTTTTACTTGTAGTTGCTTTTAGTTTTTTTACGGGTTTTCAACATTATATTTTTCTACATCACCAAGAATATGGTAAATCTGTACTTGAAATTGCAACAAATTAAAAAAAAATAGGTTACCAAAGTGTACTAATATAATAATATAACAAAATTTAATTTTTTTTTAATTGGTAATGTTTCTGACAGTTCTTTCAGAGCCACCTAGGTATATTCAATAACATTTAGTCATAGTTTTACGCTATATAATTTTCTTTTCTTTAAATTTTTAATATTTCTACTAGAAAGTTTCCATTTTTCTGTTACGTAGCAGCAGGATGTTTAAAAATTCTCATAGAATCATAAAAAATTCCGGAAATTTTTAAGTCGTCTTTCGTCGTTTGACGTCTGTGTGCAAAAGATCGGAGGCTTAAAAGCTTTTGGCAATTAAATAATAAGAACGCCTCCGACAAACTTTGTTAAATAAATTTTTATATTTAAAGCGTTAGGTTTGATGCGATTTTCTATTTTCGAATAAAAAGAAACTAGTTACAAAAAATACACATTGGTAACTAATTTTTGTGTTAGCAATCTAAATTTCTAGCTAATCTAGACTGATTATAAATATATATATTATACGTCCTAGATGACATTTTTTATGATAATAATAACAGTGCACTTTCCGTTATTTCTTTCACGTAGATGGTGTTGATTATAGTCATAAACTGACACCATCGCATAGTATTCAAATTATTTCTCAGTTTTTAGTAACTTTGAGTTTAGAACAAATGTTATTAGAAGTATAGCAAGTTATTGTTATAAAATACTCAGTAACCCTTAAACCACCTACGGTAACCGTGCTAAAACTACAATATTACTCCAAAGTGAAAACAATAGCGCATGGAAGTGAAAAATATATTGAAAAAAAAAACATGATCGGTTCATTTTCATTTACTTTCCTTGTTATCTTGCTTTATTTCTCAATTTATCTGACTCCTTTTCTTTTACATGCTAAAAGTTTTATAAGGAGGAAACTTTTCTTTTGAGTCTGTAAAACACTCAACTCATTTCGAAATTTCATTTGTATTATATTTTACTGGTGGTAGGATTCTATGCAAAAATCCGTCTAGGTAGGTACTACCCCAGGGCCAATAATTCAGCCGTGAAGCAGTGGTGTGTAAACATTACTGTTTTTCGGTTTGAAGGGCACTGTGCGCTAGTATTTGAGACTTAACAACTGATGTCTCAGGGTGACGGGCGCAGTGTGGTGTCGCACAAAAATTTTCTGGGTGACACAACATCTGTTATGGGCAGACGTTGCACTTACCATCAGGTGAACGTTTTGCTCATTTCGTCACTTTTTCCATTAAAAAAAAATTACGTGTATCTTTTTGGAGTAGCTAAAGAATACGGTTCAAAAGTGCTTCATAGCATAGGTAATGTCGAACAACAATAATAAAAATATATGTAATGTCTTATTAATCTTTTAAAATAAACCATTCAGCAAAAACAAAAGATCGTGCGATTATTTCCTAGGCTAAAAAAGTTTTACGATAACAAAATATTAATACTGGCGTATAATAAAATATTCTAAATTCAAATTACGCATATGTATAAAGATAATATATTATTTACTGAAAAAAATAATTTTATGTTGCGAATCATATCAGTTATTTGTTAACGTCAATTTATTTTTGGACAGTTTTTATTGAATTTTTAAGTTTATATTGTTAGTATTTGTGTTCTAATATGAACGACAGAAAGATAAAATTGTAGCGCGCTAGGAAAAGGCCTTCGGGTTCATCGATTTCAGGAAACGGCATCCATTGATAGAAAGGCAAGTTCTGCGAAGAAAGAAGTACACTGAACAACGGGACGACTGTTCCTGAATGAACAAAGCACTAAGAGATCTAAATGTTACTTATATTGGTCTCCAAAAAAAAAAAAAACATGAAATCATATATTTCATGGTATTTTTTGTAATTTTTTTGTATTTTATTCGTGTACCAATTAGTCCGTGAACAAAAAATAGACGACTACATCCTGCCACCTGCGTATTAGTTTCAATTCGGGTTAAAATTAAGCCATGCGCACCAAACCGTTACACTGAGATTCTAATTTTGTTTGTATATCGAAATTTAGAGGCGCAATTTCTAAAATATTTATAAGATCTTAATAAAACTTATTTATTCTTAAAGCCTATTACAATTCCACTCCCTGAACATAGGTCATTACCATATACTCCATTTCGTGCCACTTGTAAACATCGACTTTTCATGAAACTGAAGAATTCTTCGTCGTTATGTCTAACAGACGGTCGTCCTTCCCTTGTTTCTAGATCATGTGACACGTCTATCCTAACGCTGCGAAGTCGAAAAATTTAATATATTTTTATCCACGTTCAAGAGTGCGTGTATACTATGTATATGGGCGTGAGTGTATGGGGGCGAGTGTAAGTGTGTCAGCACGTACGCGAGCGAGTGTATGAACACACTGTGCACTTACATGCGTAGTTGCGTGCGTGTAATTGAGTTTAAGTAAACAATTTAACTATATTTTTTTTAGAAAAACATTAATTAGTATTAATAAGGACTTTATAACAACACTCTAAATCGGTTTATTTTGAAATAAGTAAATTGAAACTGTAACGTAAATTACCAGCGACGAATGATTACGACGATACCTATCTAACATAGGTATAAGTCATAGCATTGTACGTGACAACATAACTCAAGACTACAGTAAACCTCTTACAGTGAATTTGCTGAATTTGATTCTACCGCACAATTGTTCAAACCGTACAGTTTCTCAAATAATTTTGTGTACCGCTGTATCACCCGCGGGTTTCAAATTTACCTATTGTAAGAACCTACCTAACTTTACTGAAATGAAAGTAACTTTTATTGTAAACATTGTGAAACGATCGAACAATTGCATTCAGTTCATGATTGGATTGTTTCAGAAATATTGAACAATAATTTGTACGTATTTCCAATAAATGATAACTAACAGCCTAACGTTAGATTTATTGTTGTAAACGTCATGTAATATATTTAACAATAAGCTAAAACAACCAGTATTATTTTAATTATTCTTTAACGATCAATACATAAGTGACCTTTTCCTTTATTAAATTTGTTTATGAATAAATAATATTTATTATTACATTTCATTATTATCTTTTTTATATTATGGTTACAATTGTATCTTAATTTATCTTTAACTAGAAGATCTCAATCTTTAATAAGAGGGAACAAGAAGAGGATCATATGTTATGTAAATAAGTTTTACATAACATTACATCTTGAATTATATTATTGCATTATAAATAAGGTCGTGCTCTAAAAAACTATAATGAAATAAATTAAAGCTTCACAGAAGTATTTCCGATAGCTTCGCTAACAAACATTCTTTTGCACAAATATTTTGGTTAACCTCTCCAATAGCAGCAACCACTATAAGAGGATTATGGCGATCCTGAGTTATTGTATTCGGCAAAGTCGCGACATGAGCTGACTCGGTCTTATCGGTCACCACCGGGGATTTTTGTAAATGGTTTACCAGTTGGCTTCGAGTTTTTTAAGGTTTTTTAATAACGATATTATTGAAAGTTTCTCAACAATACATCTCTTTTTATTCAAACCAGCTAATAGCTTTGCTTTATTAAATCCATGTAATCATTTTACTGTGGGCTTATATATATATATTCGTACATATGAAATGTTATGTATTATTACGAACTGATGATACTTTAAAAAGAAAATTATTTTGCATATCCGCTTAAACACAGCCCACTTCCGAACATATACATCTCCTTTTTCCTTAATCGACGGGAGTTTTTTACCTTAATCGCCACTGCTGTTCGATAGGCAGAGCGATTATCGATAGGAGTCTCGTCTGCCATCTTATGTACCATCAATGAATAGTCGGGATGTTTTTAATACAGTATACTTAACATTGTTACATTTATGAAAAGTTTTAACGAAGTGATCGCTGACAATACATTTCTTTAATATGTGTAAATGATAAAATATGGTTTATTATAGTTTAGTTTAATTATATTTGTGTTTCGTAACTGCATGATATTTTTTATTAAAACTTATTATTCTTTTGACTGACGTCATCATTATTTAGAGGTAAGATAGCTTGCTCGGATAGCCAGTCGTGATTCCGGAAGTTGAACTGAAACCCATAATTTCAAGATCTTCGACTGATGACTGAAGCTGACTCCTCCTTTTCTGTTTCAAACGAAAATCTCATTTACGTATGATTGTAGCCTTGAAGTTGACGACGTCTGTCAACAGTGTTCTATCTCACATCGCATTTTATGGGTACACAGCTGAAAATGATTTGTTATCTAAATGCTTGGTATTTCGCTCATAAGCTGTCAAGTCTTTAATGTGTAGAACAGATTTTGTGACATATTTGTTATGGGCAGACATTGCACTTGTAATCAGGTAAACGATTTGCTCGTCTTGTTACTTTTTTCATAAAAAATGCTATTAGAGAGCACCGGTGTTAAGTAGCATAGCAACCCCAAGGTTTTTTGGGCAGTGACGTGAACCAATGACTCAATTATTGACAACAAAGCATTCCATATAGGGCCTTAGGGGTGATACGCAGACAACTTTCTCTATCGAGGTTGAATGTAGAGTGTTTATAGGCAACTGTCGTGCTATTATGTATTTGACCCCACATGGTGTAGTGGTTATCGTACTAGACTTCTACGCCATGGTTCCTAGGTACAAATCTCAGCTAGAGCCAATATTTGTGCAAAGAGTATTATTATTTTATTTATGTTATTAAAAGACGAGACTTGCAAGTCACAAGTTGATGATAAATTAAACGCCTGTCTATAATAATTACAAGTATATTATTATCCAGAACTATTAACTGAAATAAATTTGTGTAACATACAATACGATTATCAGTTTGTTGCACTACTTATTAAATCACATTTACCCTTTTATTTCTGATGTAACAATATCCTTCAAACCAGAATACAGTAATGCTGGCACACTACTTATTGTTCGTCAGAATAACTAGCACTGGGGTAGAACTAACATGGGCTGGCTGCTGCACAGAAGCTGCATCGTTAATTTTACTGACTATTATGTCATGTGATGTACATGACATAATAGTCAGACACAGTATATGTATATCAGAGACTCTCCTCATAAGAATAAATGTTTCTGTGATTTTACAGATTTTCGACAATGGATACAGGAGAAAAACTATTTTAAGAGGTTTCTAAAAGCAATAACGTTACGCCATAGGACAGGATAATTTATCATCGTAAGGCAGTTTCTTTCAATATTTTAAAAACTTCTTAATACTACTGAACGGCAGAATAACTGGCATTACGATAGTATCTACCTAGACGGATGATTTACTTCACGGGAATTCTACCACCAGTATTACTTTTCTAAACGACTGCTTTTCCAAAAGTAGGAGAATAATCTTCTGGATGTATCCGCTACCGAATAGGGAGGATTTGTGTTAATCACAAAGATGGCTGTTACCGGTCTGCGTATTTTCAGTGTAATTTAAGCAGTGGCTATTCCGTTATCCATCCGAGCATTTCCATCAATACACTCTTACGACACTTACCGGATGTGATATTGTGCAAATTTTTTTGAAGCCAGTACAAGGCTAGAAAGGGTAACAGTAGTTTAACGACCACGTGGTCTACTGATTAGAGTACCTGATTTCTACAAGGCAGGTCCCTGGTCCGAATCCAAGAGGAAGCCATCATTTTTAAAAACAATTTGTTATGTGAAACGTTTATGTCTGTAAAACGCACTTATGATACAAGAGAAATCCTAGTGTAGGACATTGTTTTAAAGAAAACAGTAACCATACTTAGTTACTATAAAATAATTAAAAATATTATAAATATTCTGGGTGATACAGCCTTTGTTATGGGAAGACGTTGCGCTTTCCATCAGGTGAATGTTTTGATCGTCTCGTCACTTTCTTCCATAAAAAAAGAATGAAACATACATACTATGGACAAATTATCAGTAAAGCTACAGCCTATCATTTTTTACTCAAAGTGTACATTTAAACAAGGCTCCATATTTATATTAATAATATAAACTCCCTTCCGGAATAGATTATATTATTATAGCTATGTCTATGTGAATGTATATATATGTATGTATCTGTATGTAATGGAAATAAAGTTACTTTGCTAAGAGGCTTACGATAAATAAAAAATGGTGTGTTAAAACTAATTTGCATGCATACATTTTTTTATATTTTTCGTATATTTGTTCAACTATGTGGCGTTAAATTTACTAGCTTCTAATTCAACGCTACTTTTATAATGTTGATATAAATTGATTACCTTCCCCATTTTTTTCTTTTTATGTTAAAGCTTAAAGAGAACGTTAATAGATTGTAAAAAAAACCGTTGAGAAACGAAATAACGCTAAGAGCACAAATCCCACTACAGAAAGACTTACGCCCAGTTAGCATACTTCCAAGTGTATTAAAGATCTTAGAAAAGGTTGTGACTGAACAGCTTAGGAAATATTTAGAGACAAATGATATACTTCCAAATCTACAAACGGGTTTTAGACAATATCATAGTACGGCGACGGCGACTACAAATCCAAAAAATCACGGTGTTCAGGTATCTATAAGAGGCGGACAAGTTGAACGCGTGACCGAGGCCCGCAATTTAGGTCTACTCATGGATGACTGCCTACGTTTCGAAAATCACATAGTAAATACTGCTAAAAATTGCTTCTATAGACTAAAAGTATTGTACCAAATCAGAAAATATCTCAATACAGATATTCGTATCAGGCTCTGCGACTCACTTATTCTTTCTAAATTTAATTATATGGATGTAGTATACGGCCCTCGCCTATTAATACGCAGTCAGAAACTCATTCAGCGAGTGCAGAATGCCTGTGCGAGATTCTGTTTCAATATACCGCCACGCACTCACGTCACGCCGTACATTAACAACGGTAATATATTAAAAATGAAGTACCGCCGAGACCATCACTTAGCAACATTACTTTTTGGCGTAATTAAATACAATGTGCCCTCTTA